>PITA01018321.1:0-40736 GCA_004023965.1 Spilogale gracilis
AATACAGAAATTCTTTAAAAACTCCAAAGAGGGTTTTGCTTACTCAGCACAGTGCCTTTGGAATGGTAATGGTGGCGGATTGAACCAGAAGATTTTCAATCTTGCGGTGCCTTGAGGAGTTGGTGCCCTTTGTAAGTGTCTGTCATCCCATAAAATTTCCTTTAAATAAACCAGCAATTCGAAGGAAAATAACTCTTCTCCTCTATAATTAATATTTTCTGTGTTTTCTGGTTATAATATTTCATTAAACGATTTGACTCCATAAATGTTATTGTATTATTATACTTTGTCTTCAGTTCATAAATCTAGAAATGTTAATTTTCTAAAAGCTTTATCAACCAACCTATAGCATCTTGATACAGAATACCAATCAAGATAAAACTTTCAGTGAGTATTTTGTTGTATAAAAGCCAAAATTCTAAAAACAAATAGAAATTGGTGTAACTGATGTTTAATCCAGATATACAACAGTAAACTGAGTTAGTTTCTCTTTTTTTTTTTTTTAAGAGGTGACGCAAGTGGGCCAGAGGGAGGTGTTGGGGCGAGGTGGTGGTGGTGTGATTGGCTTGTCTCATTCACGCCCACTGGTCTTTAAATCATTGTCTAGATCACCAAAGGTTCATATAAGTCAACACCGTTACGGGGTCTGCCATTCCAAACAATCCAGAAAGATTGCACAGGACTGGATAAATAATTAAGGTAAACCTCTTTTTACATGAATAGTTGCAGAGTTAAAATAATGCTTCCTTTCTTCTTTTTATGGTGTAGAATGTTTATTTATTTCAAGTTAAATGTTTGAAATTTTTTTCTCCATTTTAAAAAAGATAAATTGAGTATAATGTCAGACATTGAAATTATTTACCAGGTCTTAATTGCAGTTTTATTTTGCTGATAATTTTAGGTTTGAGCATAAAATTAGGACAGAAAAGGATAGAAATTAGGATAGAAAAGGGAAATATAGAAGGGGAAAAACAAAAGATAAGTAAGAAGTATTTAGTTATTTATATCTCCTGGTTAATCACTGAGTAAAGAGCGGACATAATTTGTCTTCGAAAAAGAAATATAAGGTTTTGGAAGTATATTCTCAATGCTATACCATTAAAGATTTTTTTTATTCTTGAAAACCAAAAGACCCACAAAAACTAACCAAAGGAGGAATATCCCATGACTGCAGCAGGTATGAATGGCTAAATATTTGGGCTGCACCATTATCAAATAAAAAAGAAAAGAGTTGTGACTTACCGTGTCTCTTATGTGCCCATTTTAACGAAGGAGTATTTTTAGAGTAAATTTGCTAGAAGAAACTGGGAAACTGAATAGAATATAAACACAGCTTTAGATTTGGAAGGATTAAAATCAGTTATCTAAAAATAGTGCTGTACTCCTCAAATTCGTCAATTCGACAGGGGAGAGTTCTTGGTGGACTTGAGTATCCCCATATTTGGGGTATCTTACAGAGCATATAGTCATGGTTTAACTAAATGCCCAGCTGATAGCAAAGAGTGTTTCCTAACTCAGTGAAAAAAAATATTTAGATTGAGGATATATTTCACATTTACGGACAGTTGGCTGAGAGTTTGATTTTTGGTACACTAAAGAAATGTAGGTGTGCTTTCTAGAAAAGTCTACCATATATTTTACATGCCAAGATCCTCCAGTACTTCAGATTTATATTTAGATAATGTTTTAGGGTTTTTTTGAAAGTCTTTATTTTCCTACTCCCAAGAAGTATATCAATAAGATTTAAGTACTGAGAAGTGTAGTTTTGAGGACTAAAACGCTCGAAGTTTCTTTAACTGTGTTATATAGGATACTTGGTAGATTACCAAAGTTCTTAATTTTAATATATTAGCTATTTTAGAGAAAATAAAATAATTTATTAAAAAATAAAAAGTACCCCTGGAGGTAGTCCCGTATCTATTATACAGAATGTAAACATTTTTTAATTTACTGCACCCACAATTCAGGTTCTTAAATATCATGCTTTAGTATGTGAAGCATGAAGAGTTCACTATGATAATATCATACATGGTATATATATTTCTGCATTCCTAGAAACTCCTGATTGGGAAAATAGGAACTGGAATTTATGTACGAATTTAAGGTGTTTCTTAGTATTTAAGATAACTAGAGAATCTAGGTGGCCTTCTAAAAACAGAGCTAGAAATTTTATTTTGTGTATATTTTAGTTTAGCCTTTCTATTATATTTGATTATACTTTAGCCTTTTACCTCATCAAATGGCTGCTGTAACTCTTATGTTAGCAAGCATTTGATATTCTTAACAAAAGGAAAAGAACTCAATGTGGTGTTATTTCTTTTACCTCTTCTAGTTCTCCCTAGATACTATTTCTAAACTATGTCTGAGTAGAGGAAAGGAATGGAATGCTAGAAGAGTAGCACCAACAATAGGAAGTAGTCAAGTAAATACAATTTTGCTGTCATTAGCAGTTTCTTTTCTAAGCCGTATCTCAGACTGAATGATGCTGAATGTTTTTACGGAAGCTAATTTCTGTGAAAAATCATTCCGCAGACTAACAAGCCATCTGACTCTCAGCGTACAACTAGAATGGCATTGTTGGGGAAGTTGTTGAAAATAATTTAATATAAAGGTGATATTAGATTGACTTCATTGTTAAAGCTCTATTCATTTACCTAAGGTACATTAGGATGCAAATTTAAGTCAGTTCCTTGGAACCAAAGATCATTTGGCTTTTAGAAGTTACATGAGCAGCTACTTCCCACTGCTCAACCAAAAGGTAAAGGACATGGAGGCAATCTGCTAACTAAGCCTGGATTTCAGAGTAGATTCATCAGAAATAGATAGGCATGAAAGATGAGACAGACTGGGATGATGGGAAATGCCCTGCCAATGTCAGCTTCCTTTTCACATTTGCTTATCAGGTAAAATAAATGTTTGCAGTCACTAGGGAAGGTCATAACTTTTGCCTCTTGACTCAAGGACAGCTTTGCTTTCCAGACTTAAGGTCTTTCTTTGAAGTTGAACTACCTAAGTAAAATAGAACTCTGCTTTTCTGAGAATCTCCCACCCTACATTTCTTGAGTACCTATTCAAAGATCAAGACACAATTTTTAATAATTAGAACTTGACTATAAAGTAGGACATTTAGATAGCTCTTAATAAATATGAAGAGACAAAGCCTTCTGACAGTAGCAGTGGTCTAAATACCTTTGTTTCAAGTTCTGATTTTTTATCTTCATTGAATAAGTGAACTGAAGCAACAGCGCCAATGACCAGAGCACTAAAGACCTCTTTGTATCACAGAGAAGCTTCACTTCATTGAAGAGAAAAGCTAGACCACAGAAAATTCTGTCAAACCAAATTTGCTTTTTCTTTTAGAATAATTTTGAACATTCTTTGTGGAGCAAAGTTATTCTTTCTCCTGGTAGCCAGAGGGAAACACGTTCATTTCACTTTGAAATATTAACCTTTCAAGGTGTAACAAAAATACATTCTTGTCTCTATAAAGGAGAGGATAAAGAGATGCAAAGGTCTTCGTAGACCTAGAACACCTCGGTAGACCTCGTAACAGCAGGCACAATGGCAGCTGCTAGAAATACACAGGGTCTACAAACCCAGCACTCTTCCTACCTTCATGCAGCTCTCTGCCTAGTAGAAGATTCAGTTCTTTATCAAATAATCACATAATTTAAAACAGAAGTGCAAAGTGTGATAAGGATGTGAAGGAGAGGAGAACAGGGTACCAGAGCATACAAAGGGGGACCTTGTGATATTTAAAGGTTTTTCAGGTTCTTTTTACTTTGGAGGATACATGGGTTTAAGAATGTGGAGAAGAACATTCCAGGCAGAGAGAACAGCATGTTAAATAAGGTCCTGAGGTGGCAAGGAGAAATGAAAATAGCTCAGGGTATCCAGTGAGTGAGGGCAGGTGTGGTTTGATATGGGGCTAAAGAGCTGTGTGTGGGTTAAAGCATATAGAACCAGGTAGAGCCTGGTAGAGTGTATTAGGAAATTTGACTTTATTCTAAAAAGTGATGAAAAAAATCATTTCAGGGCCTTTCGTAGGTAGTCATTTGGAATAACACTGGTCACGGAGAGAGAAGTAAATGAATTATTTTTAAATGATGAAAGGAGGATTGATAGGACTTGGTGACAGATTGGATGTGGGTAGGGTGATTTGGGATGGAAAATGAGAGGCGTCAATGTCTATAGCCAGATTCCTTTCATGAGCAAATGGGCTAAGGAAGGTGCTGTGTACTGACATGGGCAGCAGTAGAAGAATCTCTGCCTATGAAAATTTTATTCTATTATAATGTTACATATCATGTATCACGTTTATTACACGTAAAATATTATTTTTCAATCGAGGTGTATGCCAACATCATTCTTTCCTACCTACCCATGCAAAGATTCATTGATTATTCATTAAGTAGTTATTTAGAGAAAAAAATTAAAAATGTAAATTATATTAGAATAGTTTATTCAAAATTGTTTTTTTCCTACTAAACAGTTCATTGGGTGCCAGGATTCTATCTTTTTTTTTCTTTTTAAAAAGATTTTATTTTGTTATTTATTTATTTATTTATTTATTTATTTATTTATTTATTTATTATTAGAGAGAGAGCATGAGCAGGGGGGAGGGGCAGAATGAGAGGGAGAGAGAGATTCTCAAACAAACTCCGTGCTGAGCACGGAGCCCAATCAGGGGCTTAATCCCACGATCCTGAGATCATGACCTGAGCCGAAAGCAAGAGTGAGATGCTCAACCTACCGAGCCACCCAGGTGCCCCATGGGATTCTGTCTTATTCATGCTTTCTCTTTCATAGTTTCTGACTCATATTTCATTTTCAATATTTGTTGAATGAATAAATACCATCTGCAAAATATTTCCACCCTGAGGCATTATCATGTTAATAAATTTTAATAATTATGATATGGTTTGAATGTTTCAAGGTATGTACTTCGTGCTACAGGCAAACTGTACAGAATATCTAATTGTTCATAATGTTGCAGTTCTTTTTAAATTGTGTTTTAGCTGTTGTTTCCTAAAATGGGTCAGTAATAGAATCTGCAGAGCTAAAGATATAAGCTATGAAAATGTGTTCCAGCTTTTATGAGAAGATGTCCCTTGGCCAGGATAAAAATTATTTGGAGCTGAGATCTTAAATCATTATTGCCTACTTCCTGGGCTGTATCATGCCATAATCAAGAGAGAATGTAACGTTTTATATCTGGCATTAATAGCATGAGATTAGGTCTCGCTTACCTTATTTGGGAGGCATATCTACCTTCCTTACATTTTTGGTGAGTTTTGGGAATTGTAAAGTCCTCTTTTATAAAAATTGTAGATATTTATATAAAATACTATATATGTTTGCATGCGGATAAAGGTAAATTCTGATTATTAAAAGAAAGAAGGTGGCAAGGGCGGGAGTCTGTGTGGCTCATCAGTTAAGTGTTTGACTTTGGCTCAGGTATTGGGGTCCCGGAGCCAGCCCCACGTTTGGCTCCCTGCTCAGCGGAGAGTTCACTTCTCCGTCTCCCTCTGCTCCTCCCCGCTGCTCGTGCTCTCTTTCTCTCAAATACACAAAATCTTAAAAAAAAAAAAAAAAAAAAAATTTAAAAAGCAAGCCCGACTTTACAAAAGGTCCTAGGGCTTCCACAACAGACAAAGAGGGATTACAAGTAGGAATGGAAGCTCCACCCAAGAGGAAAATACATGACACCATTTTGCTCCCATAGAAATCTCTCTGAGAGTGCCTGCTGCCTCCGCGAGCAGCGTTCTCCAGGATGCTCCACATAGACATCTGCCGAGAAGCCACTTCTGGGACCTACAGGAGAGCAACTCATTAATGAAATGGGTTTGTAAGATTGAAGAGAAACCCCGAGTACTACCTGTCTAAGTTAACCACCATACTCTTCACTCATAAAGATGAACAGACAACCTAGGACCACTAAGAATTGAAGGAATACCCACGAGCAAGGGAGGGACCAAGATGAACAAACAGAATTAACCCCAGAAAAAAGACATAATTTAGGGAACAAAAAAAGCTTTTGAAAACTCCCCAGAAAGATTTGAGAAAATATTGCCTTCATAAAACAAATAAAAAGGATAAAATAAAAAAAGAGGGAAAAGATGAAGACCAAAACATTACAAATTAAAAACATGATTCGGAAAAATAATTAATGGACAGGCCGAAAAATATAGTAGATATAGCTTAAAAGTAAACTGTGTTATCTTGGAACACTGGAAAAAAAAATTAAGTAACAATAAAAAAAAAATGACTATGTTTCAAGAAGGGAAGTAGTGCAGGAGATCATTAGTAATGGTCACCACTGACTGGCACAAGTGAAATGAATGTCCAAGTAAGGAATTTGGATATTGATGAGGTTTATTAAAATGTTTTGATTATAATTTTTGAAAGAACATATTGTATTTAATAACCCAGATATTTCCATTGACTCTGTGTAACTCATGTATTATTTGCTTAAATAAACATGCCTGGATAGCTCAGTCAGTTGAGCAAAAAAAAAAAAAAGAAGTAAACTGTGCTATACAATGGAATAGTATTCGGCCATAAAAAAGAAGGAAATCTTGCCATTTGCAGCTAGAAGAGTATTCTGCTAAATGAATTAAGTCAGTCCAAGAAAGACACAAATCATATGATTTCATTCATGTGTGGAATTTAAGAAATAAACAATGAGCTTAGGGGGATACAAAGAGCAAGGCAAACCATAAAACAGATTCTCAATTAAGAACAAACTGGCGGTTACCAGAAGAGGGGGGGATAGGGGAAGTAGGGGATGGGGATGAAGGAAGGCGCTTGTGCCGATGAGCACTGGCCTCATACTTTTCTCATACTAGGAGAGCAAGTGGGGTATGTTAGACTTCTTATTCTTCCTTCCCCCACCGTGTCCCTTAACTTCATATTTGTCTTTCTTTACCTATTTGTGATAAAATTTGAGTGATTCCCATGGATCTGTCTCTCAGTTTCATGACTCTCCCTTCAGCTGAGTTCTCTTTATTTCGATGACTATATTTTTTTAATTGTTAGAATTCCATTTTTGGCTCTTTTTCAAACCAGCCTGATCATCTTTTATAATGTTCTTATTTTACAAATGTTATTTCTTATTTTGAATCTTCCTATTAGTTTTTATTATATAGTTTTAAAGTCCCTTTTCCATTGCTTTGCTAGCTCTGGTTACTCCAGTATGACTCTTTTTTCTTGTGCCTCCTGAAGCTCATCCTCATGAGTTTTTGCGTGTGTTTTGTGGCTTTTGTACTCTGGGGTTGTGAACTCGGCAAGTGTGAGTCGCCTTCCACAGACGTGCTGCCCCGCCACATTGCAGAGGCTTTCCCATGTGGTTGTTTCATATCTATTTATGGATTCCATGAGTTCTGAAGCAATTGTTATGTTGTTCCTGTGATTAGGATTTTCTTACCAAACAGGTAGCGCGTATTCCAGAACCACACCTTCCAAGAGTGATAGTATTTCTCCCACTTTAACAGTTCAGCCAGAATTGACTGATTTTAATGGTAAAATTGTGGAAGAAATTATATCAACAATGCGTGATGGATTCATAGCTTTTAAAAAAAAAACAAAACCACAATGCCAGTTCACCCCTTTTCATGTACAATTGAGGAAAATGAGGTTACAAAAAAAAAAGGGTGCTTGAGTGGCTCAGTCGGTTAAACATCTGCCTTGGACTCAAGTTATGATCCCAGGGCCCTGAGTTCCAGTCCCACATCAGGCTTCTCGATCGGTGAGGAGTCTGCTTTTCCCTCTGTCCCTCTGCCTGCTGTGCTCTCTCTCTTTCTCTCTTGCTCATTCTGGGCTCTCTCTCTCTTGTGAAAATAAGTAAACAAAATCTTTTTTAAAAAAGGTTAACTTGTGCTGAGATCCAATTAATTAGAGGCAGAACAGAACCTAAAAGCTGAGTCTCTTTGCTGTTAAAATGCATTTTAATTTTATATGGATGGTGACGGATGCTGATTCAGAGATAAACCCGTACTTCCTTTTGTTACATTCTTCACTTTCACTTCCTGATCGAAGTGCCTGGAAAGCAGCTGCCTTAGTGTCCCTACCCTGCGTTGCATGTTATCAGGCGTTCTGGTGATGGGAATTCTCTCACACCTAGTTAGCAAATTCAAGCAGTAATTTTCTCATCTTACTGCCAGTAGAAACACTGTTAGAGTCTGCCTTGCCAGGTCTTTGTCAACGATTTACTTACGTCTTCCTTTCTTTTAAATTCAGGCAATTTGCTTACAAACAGGAAAGCTTCTTGAAGCTGGCCGCCAGCTCTTATTGTTTTCTCTTCCCACAGTGACGAGCAAAGCACCTGCCACGTTCGTCTACACAGGGTCTCTATAAATATCCGCTGATTTAACAATTTATTCAATGACTTGCCTTCTTCTCTTTGATTTTCCATTTTTGTACTGGGTAAAGGAAACTTGCCAGACATAAATCTATAGGACATTTTCAGGAGTGTACTTTCTCTCCATATTTCTATAGAGACCATACGCAAAGTAGGTGATTCATATTCATTTATCTAACTTAAAGAAAATTTTGATTTATTCCGTGTTCTGCTTGCAGAAAAGAGTGTTCTGAACACGAGCCTAACGTAGAAGAGCCGGTGGCTGAAGGTGCAGTATACCGCTTACACTGAGGGAGCCGGTGTGCGGAGAAGAGGCACTGGTCACTCAAATGGACCCCATGGAGCTGAGAAATGTCAACATCGAACCTGAGGACGAGAGCGTCAGTGGAGAAAGTGCTCAAGATAGCTACACCGGGATGGGGAATTTAGACAAGGCAGCGATGAGCAGGTATGGGATGAAAAATGACCAGATTGCATGGGAAAAGGTTAGGTTTACGAATGTGCAAAACAAAGTTTTTATCAGGAAGAATTGGATTCATTACCTATTTGCGAGATAACCATGACGTTGATGTTCACCCGTCAACTTTCTGATCCTGAAGTTCATTATTATATCATTATTGTATGTCAGTCTGATTTAGACTGTGTGTGGCTAATTTAGAATTGAGGTTACAGTGTTCTTGTCCCCATTAATATAGAACATTTGAAGTTATATTAACCTATCACTTCATCTACCTTCTGGGTTATTTTCCCTCAGATTTCTCTTCCTTTGACTGCCCCTTCTGTGTTGCTGCATCTCCAGGATTCTGTAGGGATTCTTTGGTCACTAAAAGGGTCCTGTTACCAAGCTCACTAACAACTCTCATGGTTCCACTCACTGAATGTGCACCACGTCTTCAGCCTGTTAGCCTTCTCAACTTCATTTTAGGTCACTCTATCCAACTGTCTACCACATGTCTCTATAGGGTGCCTCTTGTGTCTTCATTGCTGCATTTATAAAGTCAAACTTGTGATGTCTAATATTGAACTCCTCTATTTTTCTTCAAAATCTCCTCCTCCAGTAATTGCCATCATGGTGCAAGTCACCACTGTCCTATAGCAACTCAGTCAAAAGACCCAATCAACCTCAAATCATCCCTTCCCCTAACCCCACTTCTAGTGTTGGATTATATCTGGTTGGTTCCATCTCTTTAATGTTTCAAATCCATCCTCTTCTCTGTACCCATTCTACTGTCATCTTACTTTAGGACCTCATCATCTGTCACCTATTAAAACTGCCTTTCCTGTCTCTTGGTTTCCCTCTCACATTTTGCTCACCTCCAACTAGCTCTTCACATCACTGCAAAAGTAATATTTTACAATTGCAAAGGGACTTGGGTTCCTTCCCTGGGTAAAGTCTTTCATTGGCTCCCCATTAGCTGTAAGACAAAAATTGGGCCATATGTTGCTTGACATGCAAGGTCCTTCATGATCTGTCCCTGACCTGTCTTTCCTGTCCATCTCTTGCTCTGCTCCCTTTTTGTAGGAAAGCCTTGCTGGGCCACTCCCAGCTCCCTGCACCTTCACTCATCCTGCTCCATGTGCCTGGAATGCCATCTTTTTGTGTCACCCACCCACCTTCCTCTTTCTCTATTGATAACAATTTGTCCTCCAAGATAAAGCTCAAAGTTGGAACTCCTATAAAGCCTTCCCAGGGGTGGAAGTGACCACCCCCTCTTTTGTGTGCCCTCTCTCCTTCATTGTTCCACTACAACAGGCTACTGGCTTCTGTGAACCCAGCACATAGCATACTGCCTGGAACACAGTAGGTGCACAATAGCCTTTTGATAAAGGAAATTAATTTCTTACAAAATGGTATATAACACAAAAGATGCATGACTTCAGATACTTAGAAGGCAATGTTTGGCCAACTCTAGGCCTGAGTCAAGAATATGACCCTCAAACAAGGACATCTCATTTCATTTCACAACATCCAGGAAAGACCAGAAGCCTTGTTCTTCCTTCATGGAGCCCATGCAGTGGGCTTGTATGCCAATGGACTAGAGAGATGATGGAGATGTAACTCATGGCGTTTTCTAGGTTGAGCAACTCTTGAGAAGGCACAGGGTGGCAGAACACAAGGCTTTGGGATCTGCAGAGTAGTGGCCTGAGTTGGGAGAAGATATTTATCTTCCCAGGAGCTTCAGTGAAAAATGCAGAACCTACTTGCCACCCTTAGGAAATGGACCAACTCTGAGGGCTCTTGTTTCTGAGAAGGAGGCCCAGAGATTTGAACTCTGCAGAGGTGGCCAAGAGGAGGGGGACACCATCCTGAGAACAGTCCTACAGGGTCATTCAACTTTGGTCCTCTAAAAGTCACAGTGGAAAGATGGGAATGCTTTTCTTAAGCTTTGTACAATGTGACAATGTGTTCTGGACTGCTTACAGTGACTTAGCTTTTAACTCCTGACTCAGACCCAGGTCATCATTTTGCAATTTTATAATCACTTTAAAAAATGGGTCTTACTTATGTTTGGTTTGGATTGATCCCTTCAGTGTGAATTGTTGGGAAATTGAACATAACTCATTTATTTGGAATCATTATACTTATGTTTTCAATACATGCTGGGTTCAGTATCAAAACATTTAAGGCATTCAAAACAGTTCTCATATATTTTATCCAGTCTTGTCATGTTTTATGATTATAATTCATCTCATGCCAAAATAAAAACATGTGAATGCCTCAAGAAAGAAGAATCTATTTATTTTCACATTTTAAGTTTTAAAAACTACTCATGGACTAAAGCATGCTAATTTATTGATTCAGGTAAAAAAAAAAATAGAATGCTGGCATTCCAGATGACACTTTTGATTCCATTAAATCCAGATGACACTTTTGCTTTCTAATCCCCAAGCCTGTCCCTAGGCTCCATTTTATCTTGTTTTCTCTGTTTCCAACTATGAACATTATGTACCAGTCTCCACACAGCAAGTCTATTAACTACAGATTATTAAAATAAAACATGAAAAGGGAGGGGTCAGGGGGCTCATGCAGGGATGGAAGAAAGCATCAGCGGGCATGAAGCTTCTTAAGAGAAAGAGGAGAATGCTGGGAAATGTGCTAATTTGTACATAGTGAATATCTAGAAAAACACACCAAACTTAATAACTTTGTCTGCTGGTTCTACCTGTACTTGACATTGTTCTTCTATACTCTCCCAAAGTAACCTTGTTATCACTCTTTCTCACAAGATATTTTCAGGAGTAGCTTCTGTTATAAAGAGTAATTTGTGCAGATCTCCTTGAATTACTGGTCAAGCCTTTGGACATGTGGTTGGACTAGATCTGTCTCCTCAAACCTCTGGCATATAATCCCAGGACCTGTACAGGACAGCCATGTACGGAGACCACAATCACAGTGTTCACAAATGGCGATGGCAGAAAGCCCTGCTTCCTTCCCAGCTCTTCCAACAATTCATGGATTTCTTTAACATTTTTCTTAGTTTCCCATTGTCTAAATGGCCCAAGTATATCTTTAGAGTCATGGAAAACTGTACACTCACACACAAAAACAACCAAACACAACACAGAGCTATCCTTGAATTGTGTTCCCACAAGGGGTATGTGAATACACAGGTGGAACCAAGAAAAGAGGAAAGCACCAGCTATGGGGTCTGCCTGGGACTATAGGGTCCCTAGACTTAGAGCTGGGTGGGTGTGAGCATGTCACTTCCCTTTTCTGAGCCAGGGTCACCTCCTCTGTAGAGCAGGGGCGTGAAATGTCCTCTCCTAGGGATATTTGAGCATTCAATGAGATGAGGATCACATGCCTAGGTACTTCATATTTATTGAATTAATACAATCATCTGATTATGGTGTGGTCACCGCCCTGTACCTTCTCTTTGGGAGGGCTCAAAATGAAAAAAAAATTAGCTGTAATTATCCTTTTTTTTTTTTGTACAGTTCATGTAGGAAGAAGAAATGTGGCTTAAAAAAATTATTTTCTTTCTTCGTAAATTCTTCTCTCCTTCCCAAGCCTATTCACGAATGGAGCTCAGTTGTTGGTCTGGAAGGAACACTAGTATGAAGGAAAAAAAGAAAGAAAAAAAGAAAGAAAAAAAAGTTTTAAGTGCTTTGTTTTTCCTCCCTGATTCAGTGACTTAGATCACCTGAAACATAAATATAATTCGGAGCATTTACTTAGATGTTTTCCGTCATTTTCTTTTTCGTATGTGCATTCAGTCAATTTACTAATGAAGATGCTGAAAGTCAGAAATTCCTGACAAATGGATTTTTAGGGGAAAAGAAGCTGGCCGATTATGATGATGAACATGTAAGTGAATCTCTGCTTTGGGGCAGTAAACAGGACTCGAGGGTGCCTGATCCACCTAGGTCTCTGTGGGGAAACCATGTGACTGAAATTTTCCAAGCCTCGATCAGCACATTCTCTGTTTATTCAGGCCCTTACTGGAATAAGGACTTGTTTTTCCTGTTCGCCATATGGCTACATAAATCATTTATGAAATTCATTTGTTTTTTGGAGAAATCATGCTAACCCAAATGTAATCTGCAATCAGACATGCTTTCCCTTCTTTCCGTTACCCAACCGGTTTAATCTATTTTTCTCCTTGAGACCCCTGCTGAAACCAAGCATTCCTTTGAAACTTTATGCTTTTATGGAAGCAACAGCTTCTACTCACTGATTATTATCTTACTCTTCAGTTTTGAACTGTAAGCTCCTCCGGTAAAGATAATGTGAGAATAAGAATAATCTGAGAAGGCGTCATCCTTTGGCAAATATTTGCTTAAAATACACCTTTTTTTTTTTCTTGAAGCATCCTGGAACGACCTCCTTTGGAATGTCAACCTTCAACCTGAGTAACGCCATTATGGGCAGTGGCATCTTAGGGCTGTCCTATGCCATGGCCAACACAGGGATCATACTTTTTATGTAAGTACATCTGATTCGAAGCCCATATACACCTGGTGTTCTTTCAATTAACAATCTCAAGTTCTATCTTTGTGAACAGGAATGATCTGAGAAGTCATGAGCGTATTCTCTGGCTTCTAGATAAAACAGCAACCTGAGGACTAATCAGAGCAGACTAATCGTGATGCTTGTTCAACCAGCTGCCCCTAACCAACCGGCAGAAAATATATGTGCTCATCCAGCCAAAGTACTGGAGCAGCCCAACTGGCTCAAAGGAAGGATCTTATAAAGTGATTCACTGTAAAAAGACCTTTCCCAGAAGCATTTCCAACTGAATCACACTGTGAGGAAAAAGATCCCATCCCAAAGCAGGCCTAAAGAGTCCTGCGTGCTCTGGTCCCACCTTGTGCCCCATACCCTACACCCCCTAGAAGCCTGATACAATGAGCACACTGGCCTTCTCTCCATCCCAGAAGGTGTCATACTCCCCTCTTACCATAGGGCCTTTGCACATGGGCCTGGAATTCTTTTCCCTTCTTCATCTATAGCACAGCTCACCTCACCTGACTTATGCCTTAGTTGAATTCTATGACTGAGACAAACACCGTATTACACACTCCCTACAATTCTAATATTTTAGTGCAGTTGTCTGATTAATTTGGTTAGTATCTCTCTCCCTTGCTAGACTATAATCTCCAGGGGATTGAGTCCCTGTCTCTTTGCCCTCACCACATGCCTGTATCCTGAGACCTAGTACAGTGCTTGGCCAATGTTTATTCCTAAACCTATGTACTTGGCCGAATGCTGCCTAACTGCAGGAGTGTCACATAGCTGACCTGGAGGATGGGGACCACCTCGTCTGTGACAAATAGCCACAGATGATAGCATGCATTGCGTACAGCCTGGGGTTTTCTAAGACACAGTTGGCAGCCATGGAATTCTTCACAGGAATACAGTCTAATATTAATCAGGCAACAGCGTGAATGCAGATCGCCACCCCTGATGCAATGTTAGAGCGTTAAATAGATGTCTAAGAATGTAATGCTTATGTTATAAATACATGCCATTTATGTTTTGAGCATCATTTATGATTAGATAATCACACAGCTATTTGAGGGCTAAGAATCAGGCAGGACTATAGATATTTATATTGTGTTACTGCTCTGATCTGTTTTGGGGTATAATATGTTTTAGCTGGATGGATTTTTATATCAATGTCATGTTTGAAAAAAAGTCATTTTTTTAATCCTCTGAATCCTAATGGCTTAGAGATGTATTCAGACACACAGTTGTGTCCTTTTGTAATAGGCGCTATCTCTGAGACAGACTGCCTTCTCCTTACTAATTATATATATCGGAACAATTAAGAAGTTATCATCGATCACTGAGGAATAGAAATAAGAGACTCTTTCTCTCGATCCTAGGTCTAGGGCCACAAGACCATTTTCATGGGGGGACAATATTCCACTTTTAAAACCGAGGGCCTCATTTCAGGCCTAAACACTTAACAGATTAAACCGCCCAGAGCAATTACATTGTTTGCCATCATGAAATGTGTTCTGTATACCCGTGGAGCACAGATTGAATTCGGCTAGTCTCCTTAATTCACAGCGAGTGACACAGGATTTCATTGGTTTTCCTTTTAGTATTTTCTGCCAAACAAAGTGTGTGTTAGGAATACAGGGAATGCTCATTATTTTTCCAGGAAACAAAATTCTGTAACTTGAATCTCTGCTTTAGAAACAGGTAAGTTCACAAGGTGTATGGGAACATACATGAGTAAGTCATTGATTAGACAGTTGTGATAAATGTATTTTGTGGAAAACAAGAGCACAAGATAGCTAGAGTAGTTATAAAAATTTGTAACTCTGGCCCAAATGTACATTTGCAATGTTGACTTCATCAGGAATTACCAAAGAATTAGATCAATTGTGGGGAAAATGGTTAATGTGTTCTGGTCTTGTAAAACAAAGATAAGGTTTAGGTTTTTTTTTTTTTTTTTTAGTTGTTAAGTAAAGTTTAATACTATTCCTTTATTTATTATATAGATGCTTTTATCTATGCTCTTATTTTTGCTTTTCAAATCTTGTTTCTGGAGAAACACTGATCACTATATGTGTAACGAATCCATACATGCCTGGGGTGCCTGGGTGGCTCAGTTGGTGAGCGTCTGCCTTCAGCCCAGGTCATGATCCTGGAGTTCCAGGATCGAGCCCCACACTGGGCTCCCTGCTCGGCGGGAGCCCTGCTTCTCCCACTCTCACTCCCCCTGCTTGTCTTCCCTCTCTAGCTGTGTTTCTCTCTGTCAAATAAATAAGTAAAATCTTAAAAGAGGAAAAAAAAAGAATTTGTACATGGACTGGAATGATTCTTTCTGACCACAACACCAAAAGACATTTTCGTGCACCCTATTCTTCCTTTCTCTGTTTGCTCTGACCCTCTGGCTCACACAGTATCTTGTCATCTCATGTGCAGGATCAGTAGTGATGCAGATTAGACCCTGTGTGCTCCGGCTTCTGTATTTCTAGATTTTACATTAAGGCTTAGCCAACTTGTCAAATAGCCCTTCAATTATAAATGTTGCTGAGAATAGTACACAAATATGATGGACATGTACCCATAAGCTGAAGCTGAATAAGTAGATAGAGTATTTGTTAATTCTGCTATACATTTAGCATCTAAGTTATGAACCAGATTCTACTAGTGGGAAACACCAAAAAAAAAAAAAAAAGAAAAAAGAAAAGAAATGTGAAGAACTTCCAGTGGTATGTTTTAGCATATGAAATAGAGCAAATTCCAGTTCTGCAACAGCAAATGATATATGTGTTCAGAAAAGAATTTCTCAGCTTCCCCCAAATCCACATACTTTTGGAAAGTTAATGGCTGAAAGGACCAATGTGATAATTTATGATAATATCTAACATGAAGATGTCTTCTTTATTATAGAAATTTATTGTCTATTCTCTGTTCCCTTCTCAGAATCATGCTGCTTGCTGTAGCAATATTATCACTCTACTCAGTTCACCTTTTATTAAAGACCGCCAAAGAAGGAGGTAGGCTACCCCAAAAGTCGAAGATGTTCTATTTTGATTCTTGTTAAAGAGTAATTCAGTTTATTTCTCTCTAACTATAGGAGGATTTTAGTCAATTTAACATTTCATTTTCTTCTGACCCCAGTGACATGGCATCTCAATGTTTTTAGTAATTTGGGGCACCTAAGAGAAGTGAAAGGCAACTGGCTCAAGTTCAAGCCCAACAAGAAAAAGGAGTCTTGATGGATGACAGGAATAGCAGTTCTGACTTGCTGCACAGAGCTAAGATGAATGAAGCCATTGCTTCTTGTCTGGAGAACATTTAACATATTTTGTATTGGCTTCTGAGATGCATTATTGGGGTTTATAATTTTTATGTGGCATTTATGTACACCTTTGAGACTCCAGTGTACTGTTATAGAAATATTTTAGTCATTACAACAATCTTTTTAAAAGGTTTTTTTTTGTTTTCTTTTTCCTTTTCTTTCTTTTTTTTTTTTTACTTTTTATTGTAGGGTCCTTAATTTATGAAAAACTAGGGGAAAAGGCATTTGGATGGCCTGGCAAAATCGGAGCTTTTGTTTCCATTACAATGCAGAACATTGGAGGTAAGGGCATATAATGTTTACTACCACCTCAGCTTTCTAGAGAATGTTCACTAAATCAGAAAGCTCTTCGGGCAATGAACAAGCACTTTAAAGACAGAAAAACAGTGGCTTTATATTCAGAAATTTTAAAAATAAGGATTCTTAAGTAGATATTCTGTCCTTCTTTAATTAAAAATAACAATATCTAAGAAAATATTATATAGGATCCACTAAATGAATTCTAGAAGTAAAATAGAAAATAAAGGGGCGCCTTGGTGGCTCAGCTGGTTAAACGACTGCTTTCAGCTCGGGTCATGATCCTGGAGACCCGGGATCGAGCCTCACATCGGGCTCCCTGCTCAGCGGGAAGCCTGCTTCTCCCTATCTCGGTCCCTCTGCTTGTGTTCCCTCTCTAGCTGTGTTTCTCTCTGTCAAATAAATAAATAAAATCTTTTAAAAAAATAGAAAATAAGAACTTTCTTGATTTCAAAGGCTATTATGGCTTTCATGGAAATTTAAAAGATTAAAGCACTAGTGCTTATTTCTGTCGTTACCAGAACAGTGAACAGTTGATGTTTCATACCTATGACTGAGTTTATTTCATAAACCTGATAATTAAGTATCTGAGAGGCATAGCCAAATATGGGGGGGTCCTTGAGGTAGCCTGCACAGAGCCAGCCTATTGGAGCGTGTGCCGAGAAGTTGTGAGAAAGCAAAAATCTGGCTAGGTAGACATCAGGAGCATTATAATCAAATCACAAATTCCTTGGTTCTACAAATTCTTGCAATTCCTACTAAATGATAATTTCTAAGAGTAGAACATAGGAATATGTATTTTTAATAGTGTTCTGGGTGATATGTTCGTCCATCAGCTTCACTGGTCCTATGGAGTCTTTGACCCTCCGGAGGCATCCAGACCCCTAATTCCTATGTCCTACTGCCTATGTCCTCTTAAACAGCCTGGAATATATCACCACACAATGATGCTTACTTCTTCACCTCCTCTCTAGTCCCCAAACCTGCCATTTTATTCTTCTCTTCTTTCTTCTCTCAATGAACAATACCAGCAGCATCCAGTTTTTTGAGCCAAACATAGAGATGTCATCCTATAATCTCTCCCTCCCCTCATAGCCCTGAATAGCCAATCAAATGCCAACTCCTGTCCATTCTGTTTTTTTTTACCTGCCTTGTGATGTCTGTCCTTCCAGTCTCTCCATCACAGTCCAGGTGGTCACTGTTCTGCTTAGATCCTTGCAGTAGCCTCCTAACCAGGCTTCCTGCCTTGAGTTTCTCCTGCTCCTATCTCTGATGGAGATATAAATCTAGTCTTGCTTCTCACATGCATAAAATTCTTCAGCATGATCTCTTTATTTTCAGGATAAAACTTAAACTCCTTAAATAAAATCATTGGAGTTATCTAGAATTTCTGGAATAAGGCAGTTCTTTTAATAACTTTTATCCAACTATACCTGCTTCTGTCACATAAGTGTCTTCATCTTTCTTCTGCCTACCTTTCAAGTACCTTTCCTCCCCCCCATACCTAGCTAGCTAGCTATCTTCTCTATGTCCTGTCATACCATAGCAAACATACTCAGCTCCCCTACTCTCAGAGTTCCCCAGCCCCCCCACAGACACACATGTGCACACACACACACGCGCGCGCGCACACACACACACACACACACACACACACACACATATGTTCTTTCCGTTTGCTCCCATGACCCATCACTTCTTTAGACTAGTAGATACTAGTCCCTCTGGGTTCCCTTGGCCCTGTTTGTATCAGACCTGATACTGATTTTTAAAAATATCTTAAGGCCCTTCAGTAGGGCTGTGACTTTGTTTGTCTAATTTTTCCATCTATAAAATGAGAGTAATATTCCATCTCACAAGGTCACTGTGAGGATAAAATCAGATAACATATGGCACCTAATAAGGGTTCAGTACATCGTTTCCTCCCTAGTTCTCAGATTCAATGTCTCTGGAGCCCTCTAGATTATTTTTTAAATGGGCATTTTTATGATTATAACGCAAATATATGCTAATTGTGAAAACTAAAACATTACATAAATATATTAATTATAAAGAAATGCTTATATAAGTCACCCTTAGAAATAACTACTCCAAGGTTTCCTCTATACAAAATTTCATAGATATATTTTTACTAATAAAAGTGGATCCTCTTATAGTACTGATTTACAGCTTCCTTTTTTTTACTTGACACTATGCCTTGGATATATTTGCATATTATTTTTTAAAATGGATTTTGAATTTTCCTTTGTGCAAATGTACCATAATGGGCTTACTGAATCCCTTATTGATGTTGGATTATTTCCAGTTTTTCACTATGACAAATAATTGCTACAATCAATAAATTTTCACAGAGATCTTGCAAGGAGGCGACCCTTCTTAAATAAAATCATTGGAGTTATTTAGGATTTCTGAAATAAGGCAATTCTTTTAATAACTTTTATCCATCTATACCTGCTCCTGCTAATGTGTGGTTGGTAAGCAGCTAAATAAAATCCAGGTATGTCTTAATGATTTGTATTTATTTCTTTTCATATTTGTATATATTGAGACTATAGGCCTAGATAGAATTTGGCAGTAATTCCCTGGATTGTTTCCTACATTTGACTGGTTTGGGGTCACAAGCATATAAGCTCCCCATCCCTCACCCAACAGACCACTTTACATTTGGTTCAAATTTTCAGCCTTTTCAAGACTTAAACTGTCAGGCGTTTCATAAGATCACCTCGTAGTTGATCTAATTTACTTGTCTGGATTACTGAAATAACTGGACATACACAGATTTAGCCCTAAACGCAATGAGCTGAGGGACAGCAACACTATCTTTGGCTCAAAGCGTAGCTGCCATTATGCTTCTAAATAATGACGTAAATGATAAAATGATCTCTCAGTTAAGATGCACACACATGGGCGAAGTGTGGCTCTAAGGGAGTAAAACAAAATTTCATATGCCATTCCTGAAAATGTTCTTACTTTAGTTACTCTGTGGGATTAGTAGTTATATTAGCCTAGGGAAATCACTTGTATTTCTGTATTTAGCAGGTCCACATTTAGAATGTTTAATTTTCTCAATCTCCTGAAAAATTAACATTTACCACAGATGTTTCAACATTAGCAGAATAATGTTGACATTACCCAGACAGGTCTGGATCATTCTAAATTTTCGAAGACCAAACACATTAACAGTGGTGACATCACTGAAAGTCAGCAATTAACAGCTCTGAAATTGAATGGTACCTCACTGAGCCAGTTAATCAGAAATATCCCCTGTGTTTGCACTCTGTAAGATTTAGCTTTAGCCAAGGTCTTTGTAAAGATTAACCAAATAATATTTACTGAAGGCACATCAGGTATTTTAAGAATCATTTCACTTCACAATAGAGAAGAAACACTGTTCTGAAGTCAGGGGTCTTATATTTTGGATGCGGTCTGTTGTTCTCAGTCTGTGGGATCTTGGACATGTCAAGAAAGCTCTCAAACCTTTATATCCTCAGCTGTGGAATGAAAAGAACCTACACCTTGCTGTTTAACATGACTTTTCAGCTCATTGAGTGGAGTCATCTGTAGGACTGACCAATGTAGGGAATCATTATCTCCGTTATTGCTTTTGTTGGAAGTTAAAGAAATCCTCTGAAACTGTCAATAGTACAATTTACAACTTAGATATCTGCTTTCACATGTCTGGGAGCAAAAATTCACCAGAAAGGTGCAGCACACACTTAAACATTGCAGTGCAAAACCTGTCAGTCTTATTTTTAATTTAAATAAATAAAATGAATTTTATTTTTAACTCCTTGGATCCTGTGTTAAGTTAGCATCATACTCATGGCATGGATGGACTTGGGAAAGAGATGTTGCATCAAGCCGTACAGCTTTAGGCAACATTATATGTTGTGAATGTGTATATATACAGATTTTTCCAGGGAGCGGGTTTATAGATTATATCAACTGATTTTCAGAAGCGTACATAACATACCACTTATCACATGTCATATGAGTTAGCTCAGGAACTTTTGCCATGCTCTTTAATTTCTTATTTGGCCAAAGGAAGATTAGGATATAGAGAAAACAAATCCGTTGACTAAGCTGAGAAAAGCTATCTTCTCTGACATTCTTTTATCAGTCCTGTCATATCCATCCAGTCAGCCTCCGGTTGAGACAATCTGTGCTCTGAAGAGTTGGTTGCCCCTTAGGGAGGTTACAGAGGACTAGACTAGCACCGTCCTGTGGATCCGCCCTCTCTCCTTTGGCTCAGGCCCTTTGTGGCCAGACCCCTGCCCAAGTGATGGACAGTAAAACGGGCGCTCCGTACAGGCCATGATAACTTATAACTAATTAGGGGGAAACTTGAAGGAGCAACGTGACTGAAAACGTCGGAGCTGGATTCAAAACAGAATCACCATTGATACTCTTAGCAAAGGTCCATGTGCAAGAGCCAGAGGGACAAATATCTATTTTTGAAAAGAACTTGGAAGCCATACAAAACACACTGGGTGGCTTTTCTTTTCGTTTAGGGTTTAGATACTCTTCTTACCAGAAGACTGAATGTCCCAAATGCCAAGACTTCCCACACCTTGCCTGTGACTTTAGTGCTATGTACACCACCACTAAGCTGTCACGTTTTCCATTTTAGCGATGTCGAGCTACCTCTTTATCATTAAATATGAACTACCTGAAGTAATCAGAGCATTCATGGGACTTGAAGAAAATACTGGGTATGTCTTATGTTCTCTCTGTAACATCCATTGACTCATTCTACTTGGTCTGTTCTGATCCTCACCCTTCCTTCCTTCCTTCCTTCCTTCCTTCCTTCCTTCCTTCCTTCCTTCCTTCTTTCCTCCTTTCTTCCTTCCTTCCTTTCCTCTTTCTTTCTTTTTCTTTCTCTTTAGAGAGAGAGAAGAACAGGGAGGGGCAAAGGGAGAGGGAGAGAAAGAGAGAGAATCTTAAGCAGGCTCTATGGCCAGCACAGAGCCCAAAGCAGGGTTCAGTCTCACGATGCTGAGATCATGAGTCAAGTGTTGCACGTTTAACCAACTGAGCCACCCAGGCGTATTTTGATATCCTTGCCATCCTTTCTCTTTCAGAGAATGGTACCTCAATGGCAACTACCTCGTCATATTTGTGTCTCTTGGAATCATTCTTCCACTTTCTCTTCTTAAAAATTTAGGTAAAGTCATTTTCAATTTTTATTTTTGTTTCATATTCTAATAGGTAAGCCAATTGTAGATACCATATTCACCTTCCAGAATTTCTCTGCTAACTTTTAGGTTACCTTGGTTACACCAGTGGATTTTCTCTTACCTGCATGGTGTTTTTTGTCAGTGTGGTAAGTGATTTATTAACATGATTCCTGTAGACCGGTGAGCATGAGACACTTAGTCCCTAAATTAGTGTCTTCATCTTTTTCAAGCATTTCACTAGCATGAAATACTTCTTGCATCACAATCCATTTTCTTGAATTTTAATTTAGAATGAGGAAAGGAGAGTCATGAGTTTAAAAATAGTTGAGTTAGAATGCCAAGGCCATGGCTAATAGTATGTTCAAAGTACACAGGATGTATATTTGGACAAAAGGAATCCTTCAAGCAGTAATGGGACAGACAACGGCCAACCATTTAGAAAGGCGAAGGAAGAAATGAAGACTGTCAGAAGAGAAATGAGTAGGCTATAGAATTATCCACATCTACATCAATCTGCCATTTTCTCCTGCACATTCCACCTGTGAAAAGAGGGCAAGCCCAGTGGAATTAAAGAAATCCTTCTCTCCACTCCCCACCAAAAGGGAGATTTTTAATTTTTTTGGTAATATCATGGATGCCAAGATACATACAGCATTTCCCTAAGAAGGCAAGAGAGGAGAGGAGAATTTTTGATAACCCATACTTATATTAGTTTGAAGAACTAGAAGAGATGAGATGTAGCAAGGCAATCATCACCTTTCCCACAGAAGAATATGAATGAAGCATAGGATGGGTTCATGCAAAATACTGTCCTGGTGACTCTCAGGGGAAACCATCCTTCCAACTCTTTCCTTAGTGCAGAGGCTGGAGGGAGTCTCTATTGTCCAGTAGTCTAAAAGGAATCCTCAGCAGAGACCCCTTACTTCTACCCAATAAGCCACATATACAGATTTTTGTTTCATTGTTTTCCTCAAAAATCTGATTTTTTTTTTTTAATGGCTGGGCCTAGGTGATTTACAAGAAATTCCAAATACCCTGCCCCCTGCCCGTTCTGGATCACAGTGTTGGAAACCTGACATTCAACAATACACTTCCAGTGCACATGGTAATGCTGCCTAACAACTCCGAGTCAAGTGGGGTGAACTTCATGATGGATTACACCCACCAGAGTCCTGCAGGGCTAGATGAGAACCAGGCCAAGGGCTCTCTTCATGGCAGTGGAGTAGAGTATGAAGTACACAGTGATGACAAGTGTCAGCCCAAATACTTTGTATTCAACTCCCGGGTAAGTGATGAGCCTAATAATACACCCGAATCTCTATTTTACAAGGGTAGATGGTTTGGGATTACCCTCTGTGTTGGAAGTCTACACCGGTGTCGTTATCTTTATTTTTCAGACGGCCTATGCGATTCCTATCCTAGCATTTGCTTTCGTGTGCCACCCCGAGGTCCTGCCCATCTACAGCGAACTTAAAGAGTAAGGCAGCCCTCGTGTTAACATGCTAATTTATTTTGAAAATGTGCTCATATATTCAAAGGTGCTTTATAAGGTCTTCAAGGTCATGATCTTAGGGCCGTGAGATGGAGCGCTGCATCAGGCTCTACCCTCAGCAGGGAGTCTGCTGAAGATTCTCTCCCTCCCTCTGTCCCTACCCCTGCTCATGTTTTCTTTTTCTCTCTACCTCTCAAATAATATTAAAAAAAAAAAAAGGAAAGTAAAGAAAAGAAAAATGAAAACAAATCCTCCTCAGCTCTCAAAGACAAATCAAAATAACCTAGATTTCTGCACTAGAAGTGTGGTTTTATAAAAGTGACACAGGAGTACATTCTTTCACTATTTGTTTTTAAATTTTAATTATAAAAATTGATACTTTCACAAGTTAAAAAAAAAAAACCCACAGAGCTTGGTGTTTCCTTTTCAGTCGGTCCCGGAGGAAGATGCAAACAGTGTCAAATATTTCCATCACGGGGATGCTTATCATGTACCTGCTTGCTGCCCTCTTTGGTTACCTAACCTTCTATGGTAGGTCACTCTGTCAAAGTCATTCTCTTTGTGCAAATCCTAGTTGGACTGATATTAACCTGGGTAGGTATAATTCTTTTAATCGCCTTCTCTAAGCAGCATGATCTCTAGTACACATAATCATTTAACAGGCTATGTGAGCCTTGTCACTTGACCTAAGAAAATGGGTCCTGAACCAGTCTGGCTAACAAGTTACAACCACTTGTGAATTCACACTTATATTGAGAAAACAAGCCCTTGTATTTAAGTTCTTTTCCCTAAGGGATAGATTATATTTCTTTGGCTTGACTCCCTAGGCCATCTCAAGCTAGAAGCAATGACACTGAGTCCAGTTGTATATTGGAAAGCTCTTTTGGTAGAATAACTAACTACCCGACAAGTGGTAGGAAAAGTACAAAGTCCTGGAGTTGGAACCTGCTTTTTGTTTACCAGGCAAATGGAATCTGGGGCTTGGAGTGTTTGGCAAATTTTCTGGCTCATCTCATTCTATTCTGGTATAGTGAATGGTTTCCCAAGAAAAGAAGACATTATGACAATTCCCTTCAATCTGGGAATGTACTATCAAATGCAAAGAAAAGCAACTATTGTCACTTTAGATTATGTCTAAAACAATTTCTCTATGGCATCTTAACGGACACAAAAGAAATAGGATTGTTCATCCCTATTGACATATTTCAGGGATTCTAACACTGATCTGTTGTCATGAATCAATGTTAGCAACGTAAATCTTTTATATAAACCTCTTTAACTTTTTAGTTTAGTTTTCTTTTTCCTGATTCAGTAAATTAAAGTAATTGCAAGACAAATTGTGAAGGAAAAGACTGGGAAGGAGGTACCATTTACTTGGCTATTTTTTTTCCATTTGACTAATATTTGACTATTAACCAAGCATTCACTTTGGATTGGACATGAACTCTTGGTTGGATTGTGAATTAATACAAATCAGATCAATAGCATGGAAGGTATTATTTACCCCCTAGGCCGGCCCCATCTGCTTTGGATGGTAGTAAGGAGAAAAAAAAAAAACAAGAAAACAAAAAATTGAACTACATCTGATTCTATAAGCATCTCCATGCCATTTGTATCTGAAATTCTGAATGAATACATTTTCTCGGTGGGTGGTATCTTATTCTTAGATCAGTATTCATTAGAATACTGTAAAAATCATGCTAATTCGTCCTTGCATGTTCCTTATACTGACTCTAATGAGTTTCATAAGATAAGCAAAAGCTTGGAAAAGCCCCAAAAGTCTGTGTATCAGTGTCATGATGCAGTCATAATTGTTGAACCTGAAAAAAAATGTTAGTGTTCATTTGTCATAAGGTTTCCGTACTAGGTTCAGAGAAGTTGCATCAAAGCTCACTGGGCAGGTGGGAGTGGAGGGGGGTTGGCAGGATGTGAAGGACAGGCTGGTGGGGCTTGGGTCTTTCATCCCCTTCAACAGAGCACCTCAGCCTATCACCTCTCTTGTGAGGTTTCCATACAGCAGAGATAGTCTTACCACAAAGTGAATGAGCTAGAGAGGCACTTTCATAATTTAATTCTAGCTTCTGCAACTTTATAAGCTTCAGGGTTCCCTTGTTCATTTGAAGAAAGGCCACACAACTAATAAGCGTGAGACAGGATTAAAACAGAGGTGTCTAGATTCCCACACCTGGATTTGGTTTTTGGTTTTGAATTTTTTCCCACTGTCCTGCGTTCCCTTTGTAAAATATTACTCTTGGTATTGACTTGACAGCACCAAGTGAACTCATTCTCTTCTTCCTCTTTGTAGGAGAAGTTGAAGATGAATTACTACATGCTTACAGCAAAGTATACACATTCGACACCCCTCTCCTCATGGTACGCCTGGCTGTCCTGGTGGCGGTGACACTAACGGTGCCCATTGTCTTGTTCCCAGTAAGTACATGAAGCTTTGAGGGAAGAATCCTCTGAACCTCCTAGATTAGTACATATGTTCTGATTTGATGTGGATTTCGTTATGAGGTGAGTTTGCGACTGCAATGCCTGCAGACGTTATTTTTATATAGCGCTTTGGAGACATTTAAAATGGACAATTTAATATGTAAATACAACAAATATTTAGCTGTTAAACACTTTTAAAATATCAGGGGGAATATCACCAAGTGTATTTCTATATTTATTTTCCAGCTTTATTGAGGTCAAAATTTATTGTTACGTTCCGGTTCAAAAAGCAGATCGTGAGTTTCTTTCTTGTGGGTTAGTAGAAATGAGTAGGAGTTCACAGATCTTCTGAAACTTGAAAGCCAAAACCACACTACTTCTCAGTTCATTGCATTTTCACCGGTTCTGAAGCTATTTATTCCCCATCCCCCAGTTACTGTTGTGCTACAGTAACATTCAAAAGTCTCCTTCATCTGATTCCTTGAAGACCAATGAGAAGGGGGATCTTCTTAAGTAAATGACATGGTAGAACTAAATTTCTTGAAAAACAGTTATATTATCCATCATATATCTTTTCTACCGTCCCCCAAAGTGATCCACATCCTCTGCGAGACTGGGATCGCCCCTTCTTGGCATTGGCCTTTGGCGTCACTTGTTGTGAGATCACAGGGCAGGGCTGCTTGAAGAGACTTGGGCTGCGTAAGTTAAAACCACCACCTATGGATAAACACGGATCCTGCCAACTCTTCTCCTTTCATAAACTCTGAATTTACTCATTCATTTTAGGGGGAAAAATAAGCAACCTAGTAACCAGCGCCATCCTGTACAGAATGTTCCATGCGGGGCCCAGCATACGAGGACTATTCCTATAAGGACACTGTGGTCACTCTAAATGCAGCTTGAGTGCCAAAATATTTTTTGACACATTCCTTTTTCATGAGTGCATGAAATCAGATCCTTATTACCACAAGGGCTAATATTTTACTCTTAAATAATATCTTGCCTCTCATGTGTCTGAAAGTATTTCAGATGACATGCACACAGCTTTAGCCTAAAATCAGCTCCATCATGAGTACAAGGCAGAAGACAGCTGTAGACAGAAAGTGTACCATAGGGTAAAATTTCCAAGCAAACAGTGTCTCTGAGGAAAGAATGTTGAAAGCCCTTCTTTTTGTGTGTAAAGATATCACTGACTAATTTTTGGCACACAGTAGGCACTCCCATCATTGTTGAATCAAAGTAATATATAAAAGAAATCTGTTATGTGCTTCTGTATTGTTTTATACATAAGCCCTAAATATAGCACTTTCATGTTGTGGTCTCAGGAGATTAATGGACATGGCCGTGATCATGAAGCTAGTCAGTCACAGTTGACCAAAACTGTGCTCCTAGCATGACACTGATGGCGGGGATCAGGATTATGGGATGTAGAAGTCAGCCTTTCATCTACTGATGGTCACTTCACCTCAACATATCAAATCTAGCTCTCCTCATAGAAGTTGTTTCTCTCATGACAGATAAGGCACTGGAATAAGTCCGACCATCAAGAACAGTAGTAGTTGTGAAACATCTCCCATGAGACAGCCCTGAGGATCTAAACTGACTATGAGAACCAAATTTCAGAAAAATAACTGATATCCTTAAGTAAGAATTTTCACCCAACATTAACATTTATGAAACATTTTGCACATAATTTTGTCCTTGACCTTACAATGTTATATTGAGATCATCTGTGTAAGTGCCCACCTTCTCCCCTGGGTTAAAAGTTCTCAAAATTAGGGATGTGCGCAGTGACTGGCTCAGGAGCTCAGTACTTGCTGCCAATAAAAATGGTCTCCAAAGGAATCTTGCCTTTTCTGAAAGTGCATAAACTGCCTTTTCTGGCAAAAGCAGAGGTTGTTCTGCTTGCTGACATTTGCCATGAACTTCAGTTTGGGTGAGGATCTGGGCTAAATGAACCAAGCCTCCATGGGTAGGATGGAAGGCATAAAAGTAAACATGAAGGGCAAAAAAAAATTCTTTGTCCCAGTGAAATCCACAAGCCTACATTCAGACACTTTCCCCTTAAAGTGCGAGAAGTTGGTGGTATGTTTGTTCCTTACAATTTATAGCCATGACTTCCAACATGTCAAACGCAGTGTTCTCCCAAGGGTTTCTTTGAATTAAGAAACTCTTGAACAATAAGAAATTTATTACGTTGCTTTGATATTCTCACATACAAATAATAATGACAAACAAAACCTAATCTACTAGGATTAAAATCTCTCAATTTTAGGTATAATTTTATATTCTATTTCTTTCAACAATTGGTAAGTGTGCTCTTTTTCCTGGGAGCTGAAGAAGAGACAAGGGTGTTGCTGTTGTTGGGTGGTTGATGGGTTTTCCTTTGATTATTCCATTCATTGAGTTTGTTTAATTCCAGATAGGTCAGTTTTTTCCTTCTTATTCAAAAACACATATTGAGTGCAAAAATGATTATCGAACATATGAATAAATGAAGTGAATTGCTCTTTCGCTAGTGTCCTAACATTTCTGTTTCTAATGTGGGAGTGGTGGTGGTAGTGGGCAGGGCTGTCCATTATGGGACCACACCTCTTTCCCGAAGACTAAGAACACTATTTTCAGTTTGTAATTCCCTTTATGCTATAAAGTTCACATATCACCATGAAAAACAGAAAATTAGATAATCCTAACGAGTTTATCAAGAACACAAACTCACATTCCATTTAAAAAAAAAATCACATCTCAGATTCTCTAGCTACTTCTATTTTATTTTATGATAGTAAAATCACCCTTTTCACTGACGGTGCCTTCCGATCCTATTAGATACAGGCATAGAAATATGGTGAATATTGCTGTGAACTGGAATACAGTCATGATCCACAGATATTTCCAACACTCTTGTCCCAAACAATCTTAAAAGTGAAACTGATTCACTTCTAAACAGTAGTTTTGATTATCGTTCTTTTTTAAGTGTTCAGACCTAACGAAGGTTCCCACTTTTCTACTCTGCCTTGCACTGGGTTCCCCAGATTAGAACAGAGCACTCCCTCACAGACTCCCTATTCCGAATATGCTCTCTGAAAATAGCAGATGTTTTTTTCTAGAGCTGCCCAGGACCTTTCTGGAATCATTCTGAGTCAGAGGCCATGGTCGTTGCTACGGACTTCCCTCCTCCCCCCGACCACGACCACGGCATCTGACCCACATTTCCAGGTTCTTATCAGTTTATGTCCGTAGAGAAAAGGCACTTAGATAAGTGGAACAGCAGGCAGTGCATTGTGGGTAACAGGCCAGACTCCCTCGCTCTTGACATAGGTAAACAGAGCTGCGGAGGACCTATTGATCCAGGCTCACCTCTCAAGGCAGCATTTTAACATAGAAGGACCAGCAAATTTTCTTCTATTCTTTTCCACCACCAACACCCACCAGCTGCAGCCTGCTACCTCCCAGCTTGTCCTTCTCCTTCCTAGTAATGCCCCTGCAGCTCCAGATGCCTTCAGTTTTGTTGGAGATTTTGTTCTTCTTGCTTTGTGGTTGGATTCTTTTGTTCCAACCATGAATCCTGTAAACCTTCTGTACTCTTACATCATCAGGCCAAACGCTAATCTTTCCTGGAGCCATGAGACCATAAGAAACTGCATTCACATTCAGGGACCCTGTACATATAGGCTTACCTCTAACTCAGCTTCTTGAATAAACAGTATTATTCTAGCAAAAGACAAAAAAAGCACATACATATGACCTCTGCCTGAAAATAACCTGCATGGTACTTGTTCATTCTATACATTTAGCATTCTCGGGCAAATAAATCCTGAAGCCGTGTGGACGTACCAGAAAAAGCTCATTTTTAAGCCTAATGAGACCAGTCTGGACAAGACTGAAAAAGGCACAAATTATGGATCATAATGTAGAATTTATGGGCAGCTGGGGAAAATGTTCTCAAACCATTTGCTTTCTTCAGCCTACTTTCAGAGCGAGTTTCATAATTTTCACTAATCCAATTTTTAAAATCCTTTACAAAGTCACTCTTAAACCATTTCCAGAGACTATCTGGTTCATTCTGAAAATGAAATTGCTTTTGAAACCTAAACAGATGGCTTTAATTTTTGGTGCCGTGGTATGAAAGGAATGTCCCATTAGACACTACAAGCAATTCGGCTCGAAGTTTTTATCGTGCATACATGTGTTTCTAAATGCATTTTACATTTTCTCTCTCAAATGAGTTCCCATCTCTCCACCAGCAAGAGACATCAGAAGCAAAATTTTAAGTGAAAAATCAACCCCAGCATTTCTAAAAATGTGAAGTCTTAGCTTAAGTGAAGTGCTCCCTTATTGAAAAGCCAATAGACTTAATTCCACTAAGTCAAAAAGTGTCCTCCAAAAGATTCCAGTGATAAGAGTATTTTCTACTTTGTTAAGCTGTTCAAACATGCGGGGCATTCCCTCTGCCCACAAGGATCTTTTTTTTCCGGGGTCACAGCACAACAACTTGAAAGGCTGCTGCAAATGGAGCCTCTCCTGACCTTTCACCTACTTCTTGCAGTGGCTGAAACAGGGCTGAAGTCTGTCAATGGAGGGAAGGGATTTGTTCCGTTCAATTTAATTCAGCATTTATTGAGTGCCTGCTGTGTGCAAGATGCCAAACTAGAAACTTTGAAGAATGTTAAAGTTATTAGGCCTTATTCTTTGCCTTGCATTTATAATCTATAATGGAGGGGGAAGAAGCAGAAGGGAAAAAAGAGAGAGGAGCAAATACAAAGAGTATCATATTTTTAAAAAACATTATGTGGAAAAATACAATGTCAAATTAGGGGAAAAAAACCCCAGATTTGTAAAAATTCTGTTCACGAGCAGTATATAAATCAATTCAGTGCTTGCTCTTAATACTTAATCCAATCTAAGAAGACATGTTTAGAAATCAGCAAGGGTTTTACTGTGTCCCTAAGTTCTATGCCTTACCTGTTATTTTATCTCTTTCTGAGATTTTTAAGAAAAAAATCTCAAAGCTGAGGACATGAGCACAAGGAAAACACTCTCTCAAATAAATGTCAGCATCAAGGTTGCACAGTCATAAGTAATATCAATGGACTTAATAGCTGACCTATACATTTTAAAATGCATAAGATGTAAATACTATGTATATTTTACCACAATAATGAAATTTTGAAAGATAAATTAGCATCGAGATCATTTTTTGGACATAAAGGAAAACAGAAGATGCTTTAGAGGGATGAGAACATTTGAAATTGTAGATAAAACCAACTTTGAACTTTCTCGTTGCAGATTCGTACGTCGGTGACCACGCTTTTATTTCCCAAAAGACCCTTCAGTTGGATAAGACATTTCTTGATTGCAGCCATACTTCTTGCACTGAATAATGTATTGGTCATCCTTGTGCCAACTATAAAATACATTTTTGGATTCATAGGTAAGTTTGAGAAAAGCTTTTATTTCATTAACTTGAGCTGATACATCCTTAAAGGGCAGACAAGGAGCTGGTGGATGGGAGGTCAAGGGTCCATGGTGCCATCTTAGGCTCATGGGATTCCTATTACCGAGCTGGTCACCTCCCCTCCCTCTCAGGTGACTCTGGAAGTTATTCATAGGATCAGAAAAAAATCTTAGAGGCCATCTAATCTAGCTGCCTTTTCTGACAGATGAGGAAATTGAGCCCCATAGAAGTCAAGTCATATACAGCTTCTCCAGCAATCCTCATCTAAAAGTCCAGTGTTCCTATAAATCCTTCTGTAAGCCTAAAAAGCATAAAGCAAAGAAGCAATTACCTTTCATTTATATGGAAAAAAATTTTGAGTATCCCAGACACAAAAAATCACCTCCTTGGGCTTTTCTGATACCTTAGGATACATACTGGTAACCAATGCAGAAAATAAGCTGAAAGAAAACACAATTATTCAGACATAGTTCAAAAGCTGACAGTTTAATGTGGGCATGGAGGGTAACTCCCTCCATCTGGTAAGGAATTTGGAAACGCCACTCTTGCTGCTTGGGGTGCCCTGCCTCTGTTCATACTCACTGCAAACAAAGTCCGAATGCTGTTTTCACTTTTTGCCTTTTTTTCAGAAAGGCAAAAGTCCTCTTCAGGTTTCTTTCAATTAGCAAAAATGGGTACGAATGTAGGTCTTACCTAAAAATGAAGTGGCATAACACGAACTTTCAAAATTGGGGAATATCTGCAACTTGGAGTAGAGCCAGGCTTTGGATTTAGGTCTTAAAGCTGCACCAAACAGTAAAGAAGATAGATTTTATCTACAGGATGCTTTCTCAGTTCCATTGGCATCAGCTGAGCATTGCCGGCTGTCTCTCGAAGTGGAGGAGGTTGGTCTTATAAAGCATATTCTCTTAACTGTGTAGCCTCTTAATTTAGTTTTCATCTCCTGATTTAAGGAATGACTCAAATTTTAAAGACAATATAAATTTTTTTTAAAATCAGGTGTAAGGAACTTGGAAAGTTAGCAGTGGATAGGAAGGGTATGTGATGAGCTCAGCTTTCTTAGTGTGTGTTTGTATTATCAAATTTCCTTTGAACTTTTAACAGGCAGCCTTTTATTATTGATTGTATATTATGTGTACTTAGGATATAACTGTAACATTGGGTATATTTTAAATTTTCTTGATAAATAGATCTTCTTTGAATAAGCAACCAAGAAAAGTTAATCATACCTTTAATGCTGAGATTAGGGTAGCGTTAAATCTGGTTTTTTCAAGTGCATGACCTTGGGTCTCTGCTTTGCTGAGTTAAGACATTGACTTGTCCTGTGCTTCGGTCCTCAGGGGCTTCTTCTGCCACTATGCTGATCTTCATTCTTCCAGCAGTGTTTTATCTTAAACTTGTCAAGAAAGAGCCGCTTAGGTCACCACAAAAGGTTGGGGTGAGTAAGGCTTTCAATTTCGCTCATTTTAAGTTGCTCTTCGACTACTTAGAGTAAAGCAGAAAATACATGATTCAAAAAAACTGATGAAGGAGAACCAAAAATCAGAGATGGGCTGGAACTCTAGTGGAGAGAAAGAGGGGTAGCTTTCTGGTACTGAGATGATTCTAAGATTTCTTCCCTTCCTATTACTTATCTTGTGTTGAGTCCTTCCTACCTGTCAAACAGTCATGGAGTTTTCCCACAGCCATATATGTATATCAATTTCCACCACCAAGATTGCAGCACTATCTATGGCAAATTATGAGGGAAGGAAATGGGCTCCCTGATAGTGTTATGAAATAATTTAAACACTTTAGTCACATCTGTTAGGCTTATAAGGCCAAAAGAAAAAATGTTGCTTTGTTTCCTCTTCATAGTACCTTGGTGTGGATGGAGATCCAGGATAGAATCATTCCTTTTCCAGTTAACCTCTTTAGATTTAAAATACAATCTTTTTAAACTAGAGCATGTTTCTTTCCTAAAATGATGCTATAGAAACATATGTCAGAAAGAATTGTTTTTCCAGTAATTAAATATTATCAATGACTATTTAATAAAGTCTTCCATGTAAGGCTTAAAAACAATGCCTTAACTGAATTTTGAATGCTGAATTTTGCCTAAGAGTCATTCACCCCTCAGGACTGTTCAGGGATGTCACAATTTGGCATCAAAAGCTCCTCCCATCATCTAACCCCTCAATTCTACCCTCTTTAGTCCATCTTGCCTGGACTTTTAAAGCAATGTGATCTCGGCAGATTTCTTGTCCTGTCTGACCCATTCTGAGGGTCTTTTTTTTTTTTTTTAAGATTTTTTATTTATTTGACAGAGAGAAACATAGCCAGAGAGGGAACACAAGCAGGGGGAATGAGAGAGGGAGAAGCAGGCTTCCCGCCAAGCAGGGAACCTGATGTGGGACTCGATCCCAGGTTTTCTGGGATCATTACCTGAGCCAAAGGCAGTCGCTTAACCAACTGAGCCATCCAGGTGCCCCTACCCATTCTGAGTTTGACCAGATATAAGAATGAGTAAAAGTGTCGCCTAGATCCTTTCTAGTGAAAAAAAAATTAGCTATTACTTCCTTAAATATAGAATGAGGAGGTTGATCTGAGTGGCAATATATAAAGCCTCTTCTAGTGTGCTTGCTTTTTTTTTTTTTAAAGGAATATGCAACATAGATTAGGGTTTTGTCTTATTTGTTTGCTTTATAAAATTTAATCCTATCCTATCTCTATGTACCAAATCAACCATTTCTCCATTTTGAGGATTTAGGTTAAAGCTCACCCTCTTACCCCAACTCAGGTTCTGAACTCACGGAACTACTAGGCATAGCCAACTGAGCTATAAGAATGAAACAATTCAATAGGCCAATCAGATTGTTGCCTTATGTATAAACAACTCATAAGAGCAAACTGTGCTAAATATGGTTTTTGTGTGCCCTAACAAGTTCTTTCTGATTGACAGGCCTTAATTTTCCTTGTGGTTGGAATCATCTTCATGATTGGAAGCATGGCACTCATTATAATTGACTGGATTTACAACCCCCCAAATTCCAAGCATCACTAACCCAAAGAAAAAACACTTTTTCTATTGGAAAGGGTTGCAAGTTATGCTGCAAAAGACATTTGAGTTCGGTTGATTGGAATGTTTTTCATAGGAAATAGCAGGAAGATTCCAAAGATGTTTATAGTAACATCACCAGGCACCTGCAGAAGAGGAAAAAGCATCATTTTTGTCAAGAAAATCTGTTTATATGTTTAAAACCTGTGGTGCACATTACTACCTATGTTTTCCTAGAGTGGTGTGAGAGGATGTATTTTTGCTGTTGTGCAAGCAGAATAAGGGTAGCTACAGGTAATGGTCCTCTGATAATACCATTTCCCCGGCCCCCCAAAATTACCAAACACTTGTATTCTTGGAACATCAAACAAAAATGCCCAGGAGGCAAAGATATCTAACTGCTTGATGCCTTTCCCCAGTCCAGCACCCAATACTCTGGGTTCATTGAATAACAGAGGCAGAAGGCAGGTCTCATGAACTATCCCTATAAGGTACATGAATGATCAGACAGCAGGCTAGAACACGTTACCCTCAACAGTAAAGGAATATCTTGCCCATTTTGTTCGTGACATTGAATTAGTAACTTCTTCATTCAATAGATTTTTGGTAAATGTTAAAACGTCTTACTAAATACAGGCATACCTCGTTTTACTGTGCTTGACTTTATTGTGCTTAGCAGATCCTGAGGGTTTTGGAGTGTTTTGTTTTGTTTATACAAATGAGTTCACAGCAACCTTGCATGGAGCAGCATTTTTCCAACGGCATCTGCTCCCTGTGTGTCTCTGTGTCACATTTTGGTAATTCTCACAGTACTTCGAACTTCTTCATTATTATATTTGTGATGGTGATCTGTGAGCAGTGATTAAGACTTGCTGAAAGTTCAGATATGGTTAGTATTTTTAGCAATAAAGTATTTTATTTTAATTAAGGTATGTACATTTTTTTTTAGACAGAATAGGATTACACACTTCGTAGACTATAGTGTAAGCATAACTTTTGTATGCACTGGGAAACCAAAAAAAAATCCATTTGACTGGCTTTCTTGTAATATTTACTTTATTGTGGTGGTCTAGAACCGAACCTGCAATCTCCGAGGGATGCCTGCATGTCTTAGGACTTGTCCCTGTAAGGAACATACCTGAATGATCAGACCCCAGGCTAGAACACCTTATTGTCAACAGTAAAGGAATGTTTTGCCCATTCTGTTTGTGACATTGAATGAGTGCCTTCTTTGTTCGATATTTTTTTTTATAAAGGTTAAAATATCTGATTAAACAGAGAGAGGGGCTTTATTTAAATGATAGAGCAATAACAAAAATAATTCTTATTACTAAACTGTCTGTTCTGGAAGCATTTGCTTTTCAATATTATTCCTACTCCTCTTGTCATGCTTTTGTCATTGAACAATGCTCTCCCTCTCGTCTTCCATTGTCATCCAGAAGTTTTAGAAAGACCACGATTTGTGTGGACCTACATTACCCAGTATTGTTTGATACATTTTTATTTGATAAACATTCAGTGCAGGAAACTGTGATTGCTATATGTTTGTGTATATAATCTTATTCTGTAGTCATCAGAATTTTAATGTATGGTACATTTGATTTTTATTTTTTACATGTGTAGTTTTCTCTCTTCATAGTCAAAATGTTTATACTATCGAGGGTGAGGGTAGGGAATTAAGTTGATGGGCTCAAGAATCCATTTGTATGTATCTGTCCATTGGGGATATTTTAAATTTGAAACCTAAGTTATACATAGTTCAGGAATGCTCTCCAATGTTTACAATAATAACTTAATCATCCACAAGAAAATAAGTTTCTTGTTTGCAAGTAATTATCAGTACTAAGGTTGTTCTTTCAACTTAGCATGTCTAAAATAGGATTTAGTTCATTTTGGTTTGCACAGGAGTCTGCTGACATTCATCATTTAACACAATGTTAAATGGCTCTCCAAAAAAAACAGGAGTGCTAACACTACAGAGAGATGCAAACTATTATTCTTGCTCACTTCTGCAACATACTTACATGAAATGGATTTAAAAACTAGCACTCACTGCCTAGAATTTCTGGAGTTTGCCACCTTTTTTGCCTCCAAGTCAGTAGCAAGAACATTTATTATATATTTTTATACTTTAGTAAAGCCAAGTATGAAATACACGTATCATATCAGTATAATATTAAATCATATTTCAATAGTTACTTTGGAATGTGCCTTAAGAAAATATATCTTTGTTTTATGTATCATTTTCTAGAAGCATAATACTGTCAAATGGTGCACTTTTATGGAAATTGATACTAAAAACTATCATAACTTTTGCGTCATTATTATTGGAGAATACTTGCCAAATAGCATCTTCAAGATAGGTTTCCATTTACGTTCACCTAAGGAGTGTATCAAATAGAAAGCAGAAAAGGTAACTTCTGAGTGTTGAAAGAAAAAGTTTAATCTGAATGTATTTAAATGTAAATATCAAAGATTAATTCAAAAAATTGGGAAAGTATAAAATCTGTATATATTTTGAATGCTTTCTACTTTTGATATGACTAACTTGACAATATCAACCTCTATAATTATACAGATATTCAAGAGCAATACTACCGTGTGCCAAATAATGAAGCACCATTTTTCTTCATATGGCCATTTTCAGGATTAGAGCTCACACAGACTGCAGGGCAGACTTACATATATGATCTTGTACTGGTTAATTTAACCCCATTTATGAACAGATGAAAATTTTATTTTCTTATTTCATTTATAAGATGGTTCAATGTACTGGGAGGCTTTTTTTATTACAGAAAGTGTATATTGGTATGTAATAAATGAACTTTTCAAATGACTATGACTTGATTTTCTTTCTGTTGTGGAAGGCTATCACTTATTTGTATGTGAAAAACATTTTAAGTCTAAAAATGGTCTTTCCTCTACTGGCATATGTTCCATTTTCATTGTTACTCTTGGCATGTAACTAACCTTTACAGCTGTCAAAGACAAAGAGTCGCCATCTTCTTTTGCTAAAATACACAGCTAATCCTCAATCATTTTCATTTAGATCATCATGTGCCTACCTATAGAATGGATGTAGGCAACTGTGTCTCTTTATGGTTAATTAGAAAGAATGCACTTGTGATGGGAAAAGAATAGAAGAAGTACAAAAGTAGTCAAATAAAGACATGGAAGACATGGAAGAAGGAAAGCAACATGGGAGTGCAGAGGATTGGGTCAAAACAGACAGGTGGTGGGAGTCTCAGGACCTGGGCTAAGTTGTGTGTTTGACTTTCTAAGAAACTTCCAAGTAGTTCTCCAAGCATTTCTACCATTTTCATTTTCACCACGAATATACAGGGGCTCCAAGTGTTTCACAGCTTTGCCAACACTACACATTATACTTTATAGCCTTTCCAGTGCGGCAGTGGAGGGGAATGGTAGCTCTTTGTGATATTCATTTCCATTTCCCTGGTGACTAGTGTTGGAAATTTTCCATGTGTTTCATGGCCACTCAGGTTTCCTTTTGTGAAGAGTCTGTTCCAATCTTTCACCTCTTTTAAGAATGGGTTATTTGTCTTTTCATTGTGCATGTGTCAGTTCTTTATACATTCTGGACACACGTCCTTTGTCAGATGGCAAATATATTTTCTCAGGTTATGACATGCCTATTCATCTACCCAAAGGTATTTTTATTCTGTCTTTCTGGGACCATGTCTTTATAGCCTGGAGCTCTGCAATTCCTGTCTTACCAAGATAAAATTAATTAGGATGGATTGTTATAATTAATGTTTAGATTTTCAAGTGTGGAGCGTAATCTTCTTTTTCTCTTTTTTGGGGTGGAGGTGGGTAGTAGGTTTTCTTGTCTGGTAGTGAGCTTTATTGAATATATGCAAATATAGTTCTTCTTTCATAGGTTACAGGTAATTGACTAAAAATAACCTTCGCTAAGTCATTTTGACTTTTGGTTAGGAGACCCAGTACTGCTTAGATAGGCCCAGGACCTCAACAACCCTTTGTGGTCATTTGTAATCAACATCATTAGTTTCCTCAGCTCTTGTTGCAGGCACACGCAGATGAAACAGAAGAAATCACTTCATGTGGCTCTTATTCACCAGCTTGAAATTTGTCATTTCCTCTTGAATTTGGGTTTTCATTCATGTGTGAAGCAGTTTTGCATGTACTCTTGTGACTGTCTTTTCCCAAGATAATATTAGGTACTAATTATTCAATAGACCATATTGAAGAAACTGATTGAAAAAAAAGAATCAGTTTAGAGCCTTTCTTCACACCACACAACAAAGGGGAAAAACACACTAAGAAAGACAATACATAAGAACTGGCATTTTAGGAAGAACAACGTGACGACTTTCTGAGGAAGTAAGACACAGTGGCAGAAACTACAAGGCTAACGATGGATCATGGGACTACACAGCAGTGCATTAAAGAGCAATTAACAAAACATCAGTCCTATAAAATACAGACCAATATATCCTTAATGTATGAAGAGGTAAAAACCAAACTAAGAATCTAAGAGAAGAAGGGCAATGGATAGGAGATCACTGAAGAAAAATAAATTGTTTGATCTCACTAGGAGTCAAAGACATGCAAGTAGAAACACAAGTACATTGTTTTGTCTGTTGTATTACCAAAAGAAGAAAAGTTAATCCTCTGTGCTAGTAAGGGTGCAGAGCTGAACATTTATTCAACGCTGGTGGCAGAAATCTTGGCTCAGCTCTCCTAGAAAGCATACCAGCAACACTTAAAGATCCCTAAGGATGTTTGTAGTAGGCAGAACTACCTCCCCCCAAAGATCTAATCACATGAGCCCTTAAAATATGAGAACTTTCTTCACCAGAAGTCAGAAAGAGTCAAAGCATGAGAGGGATGCAAACTGCTACTGCTGGCCTAAAGACAGAAGAGACCGTGTGGAAACAGAAGGAAAGGAGTTCTGCCAGCAACTTTAATGAGCCAAAAAAATGGTTCTCCTCCTGAGCCTCCAGCTAGGAGCCCAGGGCACCAACACTTCCATCTGAAGCTCAAGAGACCTTAAGCAGAGCTCTCTGCTAAGCCAACCAGACTTTTGACCTCCAGATCTGTGGAGTAATAAGGGAATGTTGTTTTAAGCTGCTGAACTGGTGACAATTTGTTACAGCAACAGGAAACCAGGAAATGCAACGATCACGGCTTTTGATCCACTAACTTTTCTAAGAATCTATTCTTAGGAAGAAATCGAATAAGTGAATTCACTTCTGTCTACTAATGTATTCTATCACCATATAATGAGGTTCATTTTTAAAGCATTCCAAATGTCCAAAACTGTAGAATTATTGAATAAATTCTAGGACCATCATAGGCTGGAAGAGGACCTAGTCATTAAAAATGTTTTGAATCGGGTTGTCTGTGTGGCTCAGTCAGTTAAGCGTTTGCCTTCTCAGGTCATGATCCCAAAGCCCTGGGATCAAGCCTCATGTCTGGCTCCCAACTTAGCAGGGAGCCTGCTTCTCCCTCTGCCTGCTGCCTCCGCTGCTTTTGTGCTCTCTCTCTGACAAATAAATAAAAATCTTTTTTTTTATTGTTACTTAAATTTTTTTTCCAGTGTTCCAAGATTCATTCCCCATTCCCCACACCCAGTGCTCCACGCTCTAGGTGTCCCCAGTACCCACCACCAGGCTCTCCCATCCCTCCACCCCCCTCCCTCCAAGTCCCTCAGTTTGTTTCTGTGTCCAAAGTCTCTGTTGTTTTGTTTCTCTCCCTGGATTACCCTACTTCCCATTTACTTTCCTTCTGCCACTGTCCTCCAGGTTACCCCTCATGTACCGCAAGTAAGTGAAACCATGTGATACTTGACTTTCTCTTCTTGGCTTATTTCACTCAGCATAATCTCTTCCAGTCGGGTCCATGTTGCTACAAAAGTTGGATATTCAACCCTTCTGATGGAGGTGTAATAGTCCATTGTATATAAGTACCACATCTTCTTTATCCATTCATCTGTTGAAGGGCACCTTGGCTCTTTCCACAGTTTGGCGATTGTGGCCATTGCTGCGATGAAAATTGGCGTACATATGACCCTTCCTTTCACTACATCTGTATCTTTGGGGTAAATGCCCAGTAGTGCAATTTCAGGGTCATAGGATAGCTCTATTTTTAATTTTTTAAGGAATCTCCACACTGTTTTCCAAAGCGGCTGCACCAGCTTGCATTCCCACCAACAGTGTAAGAGGGTTCCCCTTTCTC
>PITA01018322.1:0-14612 GCA_004023965.1 Spilogale gracilis
TCTGCCAGGCACCAGCTTTTAGCTCTCATTTCCCTCCTCTACTTAGGATCCTTGGCTCAGGTTGTTGGATGTTCAGTTCCTTCAGGTTTTCCCTGCATGGAGCCAGAGGTTTCAAATCCCTGCAGGTAGAGGAAGTTAAAAAAAGAAAAAGGAGTGTAGGCTGAGGACTGGACCGCAAGACCTTTCCTCAGACCCTTGACTTGCAGAACTCCTATGTGTGTTCACATCAAAATCTTGTCTTTGGCTCTATTCCCTATCAGGAGTCGTATTTCCGAAGCCCCTCTTCTGTTATGCCAGCATATCCAAGCCCCAGAATGTGGGTGGGGGGGCACCACACCATGAAAATGTTGGCACTTGCGAAGCAACGGGAATTATGAAATACCTCAGAAAGCTAAAGATGGCACCCTGCTTGTGTGGGTAGAGCTTCAAGAGCATCATCCACAAACGTCTGCAAATATTCTTTGGGTGGCTCAGCCATTAGTATTAGGGAAACAAAGACATAGAAGTCATGCTTCTGACCCTTGTGGGGTCATCACAAGATCAAGCTGGTCTGCAGGCCAGAAGAATGGTCACCCACAGCGCTGTATGAATTCATAGGAGGGAGCCCTGACACGTCCGAGGAAGCCAGGAAGTCTTCACAGAGGCAGCTCTCCAGCCTGGGCTTGAAGGCAAGATATAAAACTTGACAAATGGCCCCCCTGGAGGAGGACGTCCCAAGCAGGGGTGGAGGCAACAAGCTAAGACTCACAGGTGGAAATTGCGAGATCATGCTAATGGCTCCAGGGCCCCCATGAGGGTTTCTGCCTCAGTCAGGGCTCCCAGAGAAGCAGAACCAGTAGGAGATATATAGTAAGAACTGGCTTCTGGGATTGTGGGGACTGGCCAGGGAAATGTGAAACCCATAGGGCAGGTGGAAAAGAAACTCTCCAGCAGGAACAGAAGCTGCTGTCCACGGGCAGGATTTCTGCTCCAAGGAAGCCCTAGCTCTCTCTGAGGGCCCTTCAACTGCTTGGATCGGATTATCCAGAACAAATTTAAAGTAAATGGATGTTCTTTTTCAGCTTTACTGAGATATAATTGACAAGATTTTAAGATATTTAAACTGTACATCATGATAATTTGATTTGTGTGTACATTGTGAAAGGGTTTCTTCCATCTGGTTAATTAACACATCCATCCACCTCACACCTCATCTCATACATTTAACTCATACTCTGCAAATGTCAGTGATAGAGTTATAACATTATACACTATAATCACCATGTTATACATTATATCCTCAGATTGATGTTATTCATCCTTTTTAAAAAGATTTTATTTATTTGAGAGAGAGTATGAAAGAGAGAGCTATCACAAGCAGGCCAGAGAGGTAGAGGGAGAAGCAGGCTCCCAGCTGAGCAGGGAACCCGATGCGGGACTCGATCCCAGGACCCTGGGATCATGACCTGAGCCAAAGGCAGACGCTTAACCGACTGAGTCATCCAGGTGCCCCTGGCATTTATTCATCCTTCAGTTGAAAGTTTGTGCCCTTTTACCAACCTCTCCCTATTTGTCCTACCCCCAGCCTCTTATTCTCTGAGGTGTCTTTGAGTTTGACATTTTTTTAGATTCCGCATATAAGTGAGATCATGCAGTATTTGTCTTTCTCTGACCTATTTCACTTAACATAACGCCCTCAAGTCCCATCCATATTGTTGCAAATGGCAGGTTTCCTGCTTTCTCATGGCTGAATAATATTCCATTATCATTAGTATTATCCAGAACAAGTATCCAATAACATTTCATTACCATTCCATTTTCATTCCACCTATGGATGGACAGTTATATTGCTTCCATGCCTTGGCTATTATGAATTAATGCTGCAATGAACACGGAGTACAGATATCTCAATATCCTATTTTCATTTCCTTTGGATATATGCTCAAAACAGGATTGCTGGATCATATGGTAGTTAGTTCTTTTTTAATTTTTTTAGAAACCTCTGCACTGTTTTCCACAGTGGCTGTACCAATTTACATTCCCACGAGCAGTGCACAAGGGTTCCCTTTCCTCTACATCCTGCCAACACTTATCTCTTGTCTTTTTTATGACAATCATTATAACAGATGTGAGATGGTATTTCATTATGGTTTTGATTTGCATTCCCCTGATGATTACTGATTTTTAGCACATTTTCATGTACCTGTTGGCCATTGTATGTCTCCTTTACAAAAGGTCTACTTAGTTCCTCTGCCCATTTTTTAATTGGATTGTTTGGGGTTTTGCTGTTGAGTTGTATGAGCTCTTTATGTATGTGGATATTAACCCTTTATCAGATACATGGTTTGCAAATAGTTTCTCCCGTTGCATAGATTGCTTTTCATTTCATTGCTTGTTTCCTTTGCTGTGTAGCAGCTCTTTAGTTTGATGTAGTTTCACTTGTTATTTTTGCTTTGTTGTCTTTGTCAAGATTGACATCCAGGAGCTCACCCCTTGTGTTTTCTTCTAGGAGTTTTATGGCTTCAGGTCTTAAATGTAAGTCTTTAATCCATTTTGAGTTGGTTTTCATATATGGTATGACGTAGAAGTCCAGTTTTATTGTTTTGCATGTGAATATCCAGTTTTCCCACCATCATTTATTGAAGAGACTATCCTTTCCCAATTGTATATTCTTGGCCCCTCGTTGTAAATTAATGGACCATTTATGCGTGGATTTATTTCTGAGCTCTCTACTCCATTCCATTGATCTATGTGTCCGTTTTTATGCCAATACAATACTATGTTGATTACTTAGCTTTGTAATATAGTTTGAAGTCAGGAAGTATGATGTCAGTCACATCTGCAAAATACCACAGCAACATTAGATTTGACCCAATATCTGGAGACTATAGTCTAACCAAGTTAACACAAAAAACTGGCCATCACAAATAGCAATCAGAAATGAGAATGAAAAAAGAGAATGAGGTCAACATGGTTTTTCAAAGCCTGAGACTCACATGAGACTCACCCTCCCCATGAAGTCAGATTTCCAATATTTTTCCCTACTCCCAAATTCTCTAACTGGGTAACTCTTTAGTGGAACTTTAGTATCTAGAAAGGGAAATTAGGCTCAACATGATCCCTTTTTAGAGCTAAAGCATCATTTTTCCAAGGCTAAATCAAATAGCCTAGTTAACATATAAGGTCTCAGCCTACCCATGTTCCCAATAGACATAGCACCAGTAAGCACCTGACCTGAGAACTTACGGGTTAAGGAGGAAGACTGTTTTGAAGTTTTCTCTCTTCTCTCTCTCCCACTCTATCCACTACTGCAACTGAGGTTCCAGAGGGCAAGAATAATGTTTGAAGGTATTGTGTCTCCTTTTATCCCTGCTATCCTTCTCCAAAAGTCTAAGGTGGACCTCAGGAGGTCAAAGCTACATCTGAAGCCAACTGAATCAGACACAGGTGGGAAGCTGACCCTAGTTAGATGATTCAGGATTCATCAGCTCAGGACTAGCAATGAGGCGGTTTGCCCATTAGTGGGGTGGTCATCCAGAAAGAGAAATAGACTATAATTTTCTGGTCTGATATGGAGCTGATGTGGAAGTGAGGGAGGACTCCATCCTTCTGTGACTTGAACTGAATCATGCATGACTCTGGGCCTAGGCATTTAAGATCTCAATGCTAGCCAACCCTTAGAGCCACAGGTGACCCTGAGGAACAACAGGGAGGAAGCTTCTACTAAAAGTTGAGATTTGTGTACCTGGGCTTCTGAGAGCTCATTCCATCCACTGCAGTAACCTCAAGAGCAGAGAAATGACAGAATGAGGCTGACAAACTCCTTCTGACAGTTACATCTCCCTTCCTGGAAAAAAGAGGAGGAAAAATAAGAAACAAGTGGCAGTGCTTCCCAGATTTAGAAAGCAAAAAATAGCCGTATGGAATCTGAGATGGTGTGGTCACCGGGATCTTGGGTCCTGTGCCTGAGGCTGCTCCATCTGGAATCAATCTGTGAGACCTAACCTAGGGGGCAGAGCGGGGTGAAGCTGCCAGAACCCGGAGTGCCGAGTGTAGCTACAGTCGAATTAGCAGGATAGAGAGCATAGGTGAAAGGTGGGCCTCACCAAACTGGTGGGGCAGAGCAGGACAGTATAGCAAGGACCAGAATGAGGTGGGGCACCACTGCTGGTAGGAATGCAAGATGGAGCAGGTGCTATGAAAAACAACATGGAGAGTCCTCAAAAAAACTAAAAATAGAACTACCATATGATCCAGCAATTCCTCTTTGGGTATATATCCTAAAGAACTGAAAACAGAGCTTGAAGGGATATTTGCGCCCCACGTTCACCGCCGCATGTTCACAATAGCCAAGAGATGGAAGCCACCTACATGTTCACCAACGGATGAATGGCTAAAAAAGATGTGGTGTAGACATGCAGCGGAATAGCATTCAGCCTTAAAAAAAAAAAAAAGGAAATGCTGTCATATGTTAGAATGTGATTGAACCTTGAGGACATTATGCTAAGTGAAATAAGCCCGATCATAAAAAGACAAAGAACACATGATTCCACTTACATGAGGCATCTAAAATAGTCGGACTCTTAGAAACAGAAAGTAGAATGGTAGTTGCCAGGGACTGAGAGGCTGGGGAGAGAAGGGGATTGCTGTTCAACTGGCATAGAGTTTCGGTTTTGCAAGATGAAAAAGTTCTGAGATCTGTTGCACAACAATGTGTATGTAGCTACTACTACTGTACTGTACACTTAAAAATAGTTAAGATGGCGGCACGCCTGGTTGGCTCTATTGCTGGGGAGCCCGACTGGATCTCAGCTCAAGTCTTGATCCCGGGGTGGTGCATTTAAGCCCTGCGTTGGGCTCCATGCTGGGCTTGGAGTCTACTTAAAAAAAAAAAAAAAAAAGTAGTTATGTTATATTTTCAACCGCAATTAAAAAAAAAAAGGAGGTGGAGCACCCTAAAATCCAGTTATGCACGTGCTAAGGTTAGCTCCATAATGAAGCTTGAGGCAGACACAGCCTGTCTGCTGTGCGGCGGGCACCCCCCTGCCAAACCTCAGCAAGCCACCTAGTCTACCCAGAACACATTATCTAGGATACCCAAGGCATCAGCCTCATACACATGGACCACTTCCCACAATATCCCGAGCTGATTTTGTTCTTCCAGTATTTTTACAAGTCTGTGAAATACTTCTTCTCTTGGATAATAATAGCAATAACCAGCATTTGTGGAAAACTTACAACAAAGGAATTACATTATATATGATAAGTGAGGTAAAAATTGACTACAGTCAAACCAATGCCCGTTAAATTGCCAACAAAGTACAATATGTCTATGATTTAGTGTAAACAACATTCCCATCCAGTAGTTCTCAGGCCAACAAAAGTGTGTGAATTATTGAGGTAGCTCAGAGGAAAGAACAAAAGGAAAGTTTCTATGCAGATGTCTGGGCATTCATAACTATAGGGAAGGGAGGCTGGTGAGTGAAAAATTCATGGTGACCTGCAGGCTTTATTTGATTCTCTTTTGCTATTAAGGCTCTATCAAAAGTCTCACAGCTGAGAAATTGTCATCGGCTGGTATCCCCACCGTGTCAGAACCCCATGGCAATGCTAGCTTCGGATCTCTTCAAGGCAGAAGCAGCCTTCATAGTCTGAAAGAGGAGGCGGGTCCTATCACATGAAGATGAGTTCTCTCCAATGCCAACCAGCCTATTTACAGGCACCTGCAGTGCAAAATTTGGCAGCCCTAAATGAAGTGTCATCAATTTTGGAAACGGGTGAAAAAAACAGAGCTAAGTGTTTTAGGGAAGAGAGAGAAAGTGAAATCCTCATCTTTGATTTTATCTGGGGAACCCAACATTGTACACTAATAATATGGACTACAGAGTAAGGGGAACAATGAGCATTTCAGCTTTTTCTGAGTTGTTTTACTATGTGTTTAAAAAATACATGTAATTAGGGGCGCCTGGGTGGCTCAGTTGGTTAAGCGACTGCCTTCTGCTCAGGTCATGATCCCCGAGACCCCGGATCGAGCCCCAAATCGGGCTCCCTGCTCAGCGGGAAGCCTACTTCTCCCTCTCTCACTCCCCCTGCTTGTGTTTCCTCTCTGGCTGTGTTTCTCTCTGTCAAATAAATAAAATCTTTAAAAAAAAAATACATGTAATTAGAGAACAAGGAAAATGAAGTAACTATAGATGTAGCTAGAGATATAGCTAACCTAAAAAAAAAGAAAAAAGCCATAATTGTGATTTAAAAAATGCATGATGCAAGATATAGCATTGGTGAGGTCTATACGTAGATGTGGAAAGTGCATAATGGTACGGTTTGCAAAATTGCTTGTGGATCAACATATATGGTAAAAATATAAAAATGTGCATGAGGGTGACAAGCTTCAAGTTCAGGATAGAAATCACCACTGGGAAAGAAAGGAGGAGGAATTCAGAGTTGCGAGGACTCCCATTGTATCAAGCCTGTCGAATTTCTTAAACTAGATGGGGGAGGCGTATGTGTGCTTATTATATCATGATTGTACTTTTTTAATCCTTTTTTTAAGATTTTATTTATTTATTTGACAGAAACACAGCCAGAGGGGGAACACAAGCAGGGGGAGCGAGAGAGGGAGAAGCAGGCTTCCCGCCAAGCAGAGAGCCCAATGCAGGGCTCAATACCGGAACTCTGGGATCTATGACCTGAGCCGAAGGCAGACGCCCAACGACTGAGCCACCCAGGCGCCCCTTGTACTTTTTTTTTTAATATGCCTGGCATATCTCTTACTTTTTTTTTGCTAACATATAATGTGTTATTTGTTCCAGGGGTGCAGGTCTGTGATTCATCAGTCTTACAGAGCTTGCCATGGCACATACCCTCCCCAATGTCCATCACCCAGCCACCCTATTTCTTACTTTAAAAAGGGGGGGATATGAAGCCTCTACATACTCAATAATGTTAGTGAGTATGTCTATTATGAGAGTGAATCAAATGATTTGTTTTGTGAAGGCTGGATCTTAAGATGATCCTAAGATAAAGGTGCGTCTCTCTCCCACCTCTTCTCCAAGTGCTATGTTATATGCACTCAGTTTCATGAAAGCTACCTGATGTTGGTTCTCTTTCCTATATTTCACCAAAGAGGAACTAGGGGCAAGGGTTAAATAGTTTACCTAAGACTATACAATCCCTTGCCAAGTGGCTGCAATTCCTTGAATTTGTTTCCCTACAATTGCCAAAAGGCAATATTTTGAAGACCTGTGATAACGTTGAATCATGTAGCATGAAGAACAGAAAATCGCAAGCTAAATCATACCTAATGTCTGCCCCTTAGGATGTACCGGCTGAGAGTATCATTAGCCAGAGGTGTGGATCTAATGCACTAAGCCCTTCCCTTCCCTCCTAACTCTGGTCGCCTCTTTCATTGACATTTAGTTGCCTGCAGTCAGGTCTCTTTCAATCCCAGTGCCGACTGGGAGAGCTCGACCTAGCTTTTCTTGGGCCCACTGATTTCTCAAATTATTATTCCTGGCTCCATGGACGCATCTTGCTTTATTTCCCCGTGTGTGTGTGTGTGTGTGTGTGTGTGTGTGTGTGTGGTGCTTTAATTGCGCAATCATTATGCCACTTTCCCATTAACGTTGGTGGGGAAGTGAGTAATCAAACTCTCAATTGTACGCCTTGGTAAGATAAGGTCAGCAAGATGTGTGGCACTGAGATGGCGCCCCACACCCACGAGGGAAAACGATTCTCTCTCGGTGGCTCTCATTGTTTTGGGGCTTGTTTGCGTTGCTGTGCAGTTGTAATGGAAAACGAATAAAAATAAAAATCCCGGGGCCCGTTTTGGCCCGCGCTAGGGAAGTTAATCCCACTGTCCTGGCAGAATTCCAGTTCAGGTCACTGCATTCTGCCGGCAGATCCGCTTCATGCGGTTTTCAGTGGATGTCACTTTCTTCTTTGCGTCTCTCTCAGCTCCGTGCGCCGCGAATTAAACAGCTGTCCCTCCCCCACCCGTGGCACTACAGTTCTGCGGAACTCACAATGACCCCGCCCCTACCCCAGTGGATTTAGGGGCCAGGAAACTAACCTGCTCCCAGAACCAACCGCAGAGATCCTTGCTAAGGTCAAGATCTGGGTGCTTGTGTCTTTCTGAGTGCGTTTACGCATAGAATCAGACTCCTGGTGTGAAAAGATCTTTCAGGAATCATGTAGTTTCTTTCCCACTCTCTCTGCATATAGTCCCTCCATTTGTTTTGTAACTTTTTTTTTTTAAGATTTTATTTACTTATTTGACAGAGAGAGTTCACCAGTAGGCAGAGAGGCAGGCAGAGAGAGAGAGGAGGAAGCAGGCTCCCTGCCGAGCAGAGAGCCGGATGCGGGCCTTGATCCCAGGCCCCTGGGATCATGACCTGAGCCCAAGACAGAGGCTTTAAACCACTGAGCCACCCAGGCGCCCTTGTTTTGTAACTTTTTATGCAAATTAAAATGTTTCCTTATCTGAGGTACTTAGAAGTTTATCTCCCTCCGGGCGCCTGGGTGGCTTAGTTGGTTAAGCGACTGCCTTGATCCTGGAGGCCCGGGATCGAGTCCCACATCGGGCGCCCTGCTCGAAGCCTGCTTCTCCCTCTTTCACTCCCCCTGCTTGTGTTCCCTCTCTGGCTGTGTTTCTCTCTGTCAAAATAAAAAAATAAAAATCTTTAAAAAAAAAAAAAAAAGAAGTTTATCTCCCTTCCACCCATACATGCTTTTGTTGATGCTTTTAATTGTTTCTAGAGGTTTTTTTTACCTAGTGTTTAACTTTCCCCCTATGAAATGTGTTGCATTTGATGGTGTGAGGAATGGTTCTAACTAGTTCTCCTCCCATGTCAATAATCTTATATTCTTTTTTTTTTTTTTTTTTAACTTTTCTATCAGGCCACCTGGGTGGCTCAGTCATTAAGTGTCTGCCTTTGGCCCAGGCCATGATCCCGGAGTCCAGGGATCAAGCCCCACATCAGGCTCCCTGCTGGATGGGAAGCCTGCTTCTCCCTCTCCTACTCCCCCTGCTTGTGTTCCATCTCTAGCCCTGTTTCTCTCTGTCAAATAAATAAATAAAATCTTTTTTTAAGAAAAAACTTTTTTATTATTTATTTGAGACAGAGAGGGAGAGAGAGAGGGAACACAAGCAGGAGGAGTGGGAGAGGGAGAAGCAGGCTTCCCACCCAGCAGGGAGCCTGATGTGGGGCTTGATCCCTGGACTCCGGGATCATGACCTGAGCCTAAGGCACATGCTTAAGCAACTGAGCCACTGAGGGACCCATAATTTTTTTCTTAACAATGTTTATAGAATAGCAATTTCTATTTATGTGACTTCAGCAAAGGACTTACTGTGTGAGAGTCAGCTTTCAGTAGTTGGGAAAATAGGAATGATAATGATACCTACCAGACAAGCTTGTCCCAAGGATGGGGTAAGACAACACGTGAAAAGCCCCTCATACATTGCATGCGTGGCCAGTATGTGCGTAATAAATGTTATCTTCCTTTTTGTCTCCTTTCCTTTCTTTGATCTGTATCCACCTATGTTTTTTCTAGAGCCCTTTTATATACCACTGAATTCAAGCCTCTCTAGAATGACCCAAAGTTTGTCTATCCCAGGCTTCATATTTAGGAAGCTACTAAATAGAAACTTTGGGGGAAGTGGAGGAGGTAGGGGGCAAGGAAGGCACTTTTCTTCAAGGGGCCCTACCTAACAGCACATGCACTTTCTTTGGTTGCAAATGGTGGGCTGTTTCTGCAGCTTCCTTTATCCCCAGGTCAGAGAATCCTCTTAGAGGCTGTTCTTCTGAGGCCCTAAAATGCTCCCCTCCCCAAATTGCCATGTCAGATCTTTGGGGGAAATCTGATGTTTAAGTGTAGGTTTATGTGTGGGTTGTTTTATTTTGGGGGTAGGGTGGGGGTAGGATTTGGCCATGGGTTTGCTGCATTCCAGGAAGAGGGAGGACTCTGCTCTCCTCCGATGAGTCATGGAAGAGAAACGTCTAATGTTTGCAAACATCTCTGGCCAAGCCTTTGCTTTCTTGTACTTCACCCATCCCCCTATCTGTACAGATTGAACCCACCTGAGAAGATTCAAGTGTTAAGCTCAATGGCTAAAGCAGAGGCTGTGGGCTCTACAACCATTCAAGATGGAAAGCTGGTAAGAGAAGAGGAGGCAGTACCCTTGTGTCTGGACTCCAACATGTGAGAGATAGGACTGGACCTTACATTGGGTGTGTCTGTCTCCAAATCAGGACATGATCTGGGTGGTGCAGGAGGACTGAGTGAATGAACACGGCTGTTCCCAGAGGCGTGCATGAGCACACTTCTCGTCAACTGCACTGTCTGCAGAGGGCTAGGAGATTGAGAGAAGCCTCAAGTGGGAGAAAGGAGCAAAGAGGATTGCAGAAAAGAAGGCAAGAGCTAGGAAGAGACAGGAAGCCCTACAACTGGGAGAAGCCTGGAACTGCAGCCTTCAGGGGAGGATGAAGGCTGTGCGGGCTGGAGAGGGACCGGAGCAGGCGGGGGTGTGCGGGAGAGGACCATCGCCTCAGCCTCGGCAGACTGCTGGAGCCAGATGGGGCTCATGATGCATCCTCCCAGATGGAACGGATCAGCCTTGTCAGACATGCTTCCCTCAGGATACACAGTGTCCCCCTCCCTCCCCCTCTCTGAAATCAGAAGAGAATCACAAGGTGACTTGGGAGGGCAGCCAGCCTCCTGGGATCTTTTGTAAACTATCAGGTAACAACAGCGGGATCACAATAGGAGACCTAAACATGCCTCTACTGCCCCCCCCTTTTTTTTCTATTGTGGGACATCAAGGGAGCAAGCTCATGAGCTTGGGAACAAAGATCCTATTCTAGGAATTTGTCCGCTGCAACTCTATCCGGAGCATTCGCAAGCCTTGGATCTCTGCCCTAGGGAAACTCTACCTACTCACTGTGCCCCAGCCATCGCCACAGCAGCACCCTGGCACTGCGCAGGGAAGGGAGACTCTAAGGAGCTCATCATTTAAAATTAAAATTGCATTTAATCACTGTTCATTTCTCTACCAGGCTCGGGAGGCCCTGTCATCTTTTCATTTTAAACATTTCACTGTTTAAGGTCTGAGCACCTTGGGGGGTGAGAAAGGAGGGCAGTGGAAGAGAACTTTTGAAATCTTTCCACAAAAATCAAAGAACGAACCAACTGGAGGGAAAAATAGCAGCTATATTTAAACTACATTATCCCATCAGGGAGCTATGGTTTTGAAAACCATTCCACAGTACTTTGTTTGGCACTGAGGCATGGGTTTCTTTTCTTTAATTTTTTTTTAAATGACAACATTTTCTTTTCCCCAGAGCAGTAATTGCAAAAGAAGCGAAGGGCTTCATGAATTAGTTTGGTAGCTATGAACTGAGTACTGCTAGAACCCACTCTGCGCTAGGCACGGGAGATACACAGGAACGAAGGGGGCACTTGAAGACTTGAAGAGCTCACAACAAATAATTATCATGCATTCATTCATCATTGTATATGCCTTCTTTTTTTTTTTTTTTTTAAGATTTTATTTATTTGACCGAGAGAAACACAGCCAGAGAGGGAACACAAGCAGGGGGAGTGAGAGAGGGAGAAGCAGTCTTCCCGCTGGGCAGGGAGCCCGATGTGGGACTCGATCCCGGGTCTCCGGGATCATGACCCGAGCCGAAGGCAGTCGCCCAACCAACTGAGCCACCCAGGCGCCCCAATCATTGTATATGCCTTCTAAGTGCATATGATCCCTGCTCTCCTGGACCTTATAATTTGGTGGAAGAACACAGACAATAAACAAGTGACTTAGTTGCTAAGCGGGATGAAAGAAAGATAGGTACATTTGCCCGTTTGCTCATCCTTCTGTTCCAAATGCTGTTCTTCTCAGCTCTGTGCAAATGGCTCTATATTATTCATGGCTCACTGCTCAGAGAGAGGTGACCATCCCACCGCCCCACCCCCCCACACCTGTCACTCTCCCATGTGAGTCCGTGTCCCAGACAAGTGGTGAGATCAGGTAGACAGCTGGGTACAGGAGTCTGGATATACAAATGTGTATGTCATCAATAGTTAGGTGGAATTTAAAGTAGTGGGCCTAAAGAAAGATTGTGGATAAGGAATAAATTCCCACATCCAAAGTTCTGGGACATGCCACCTTTCAAGTTGAGTAGAAATGGGAAGCACTTGAAAAGAAGGCTGACAAAGATATGCTTGCAAAGTAGGAGGCAAACCTGAAAAAACAAAAAATAATACAGAAAACCTGAGTTACTGTACTATAGTTGAGTGACATATGAAGTGCCATGTGTGATGTGGAACAAGGAGTAACTAATTTCTGGGGTGGTGAGAATGGGAGTGATGGAGAAGAGATGACCGTTGTCAGAGAAGTCTTCCAAGATAGGGTGGGATCTAGCCCTCATCTTGGAAGGAGGATTAGGGGTTTGCTGGGCATATCCAAGCAGCAGGAATAGCCTGAGCAAAGGTGCAGGGGAATAGATAATAGTCCCTTGTGACAGGAGCTTAGTCCTGGAGGAGAGGCTGTGGTGGATATATGACAGAGGACACGAAAAGTGCAGTGGAGGATTCTAACACCATTGCCAACCAGGCTTCCCAGTGTTCCATGACAGTTACTTCTGCTTCCTCCAAAAGGAGTGAAGCTCTTTGAGTTTCCTCAATGAAGTGGACACCTTTTGTTTAGTCAACCCAACTCCCTTCCTTGATTTGATTTTCTTAGGGGCATTGTGTTCAAAGGTGCAGGTCCTAAACTAGCAGTATCAACATCGCCCGGGAACTTGTTACAAATGCACAATCTTTTTTTCTTTTTTTTTTTTTTAAAGAGTTTATTTATTTGACAGAAACACAGCCAGAGAGGGAACACAAGCAGAGAGACTGAGAGAGGGAGAAGCAGGCTTCCCGCTGAGCAGGGAGCCCGATGTGGGACTCGATCCCGGGTCTCTGGGATCATGACCTGAGCCGAAGGCAGTCGCTTAACCAACTGAGCCACCCAGGCGCCCCACAAATGCACAATCTTGGACTCCATCCCAAACCTACTGAGTGAGAATTCTGGAAGTAAGGCCCCGAAGTCTGTTCATAAGCCCTCCAGGTGATGTTGCTGTAAGCCAAAGTTTGAAAACCACTGCTTTAGGGAACCACTTCTTCCCTGCTCTCAGTGCATGTGAGGGGTTCACAGTTCCTGTTTCAGGTGGGGCACAGGACCCTCAGAAAATATTAGGCCTTTCCCTCCATGAAATTTCTAAACTTGGTGAATTTTAAAGATTTTATTTATTTGGCAGAGAGAGATCACAAGGAGTCAGAGAGGCAGGCAGAAAGAGAGGAGGAAGCAGGCTCCCTGCTGAGCTGAGAGCTCGACATGGGCCTCGATCCCAGGACCCTGAGATCATGACCTGAGCTGAAGGCAGAGGCTTTAACCCACTGAGCCACCCAGGCGCCCTAAACTTGGTGAATTTTAAACCGGAGATGCTGGGGGCCGTGTCTGCTCTCACCTGGACAGAGCCCACATCAAAGGCAGAGGCAAGGGAAAGGAGCAGATCCAAGGGATAGAAAGAGATTCTCAGTGACTTTATCTGAGCACCTGGATCAAACTGTTCTGAATTTGGAGTCTACTCCCAGTTAAGTTCTTTTATTATAAACATAAGCTAGGGGGGCGCCTGGGTGGCTCAGTTGGTTAAGCGACTGCCTTCAGCTCAGGTCATGAACCCGGGTTCGAGCCCACATTGGGCTCCCTGCTTGGTGGGAAGCCTGCTTCTCCCTTTCTCACTTGCCCTGCTTGAGTTCCCTCTCTAGCTGTGTTTCTCTCTGTCAAATGAATAAAGTAAATCTTTAAAATAAATAAATAAATAAAATAAAAAATAAAAAAGAATAAACATAAGCTAGTCAGTTGGCTTTTAGACACTAAACCATCAAAAGAATACTTACCAATGGAGGCAGGGAGGCAAATTCTGGAAAAGTCATCCTGTTAAGTTTGGCAAATTCTCAGATGTTAAAGTTACAGTTTGTGAACATGTAGAAAAAAATGGTAGTCACTAGGCACTGGCATGTGTTCAAAAACACAAGCCAGCAAAACACAAAACAAAACACAAGCCATGCCAAACTGGACACATTTCTGTGAAAATTCACTAGAACATGACTTGGAGACTGTGGAACATGAACTTTGAGTCTGTTGTAGACAATGCATCTAGAGTTCAGCAAAACATTTGACTAGTCCTCTCATTAAGTTCTTATGGGCAAGTTCCGAAATGTGGGCTAGATAATGCAGTGGAGTAACGACCCACGGTTACCTGAAGAGACTTTAATTTACATAACAAAGCCTTTCACTATTGCAGCAATTCTGTTCATTCTTTACTCAACATGCGTATGTTCCAGAGTCAGTAAGAGATGCCAGATGTGACTGAGTTGGACAGCCTTAGTTCCCACCTGCCTCTCAGTGTGAACACCTTGCTGTTCTGAGTCTAGCATGTAAATATGTACTTTTCACATAACATGATCCTTAAGTCAAGTTGACTACATCAGGTACTCAACCAAAAGAATGCTCTGTTCCAATGCTGTATAACAGAGTACCAGGGGAGACAGAGAGGCAAGAGAATACCTTATAAGATTTTCAGTTT
>PITA01018322.1:14712-40945 GCA_004023965.1 Spilogale gracilis
ACACATAGAAGTCATAAGTTATGCTTTCCAAAGTTATGCGTAACACAAGCTGGGACATAGAGATAAAATATGTCTTAAAGATGAAAACTCAAAAAAAAAAAAAAAAAACCCACAGCAGACTGCAAGGACCAAAATGAGAACATTCCATTATAGTCAGAGTTCAGTGCCTGGGTTAAAAAGAATCAACAGTAAAAGTACACGATGGGAAGATCTACTAAGACTGCAGTTTATGTGCACAGGACTCAGTTTTGAGTTGATTGTTAAGATAAGGCAACAATGTTCAGGGGAAAGAATCAGAACAAGGGAGGATAGTGGTAGCTCCACTAGGGCCTTGCTCCAAGACTATGCCTAGATTTTTGTGTTTGGTTTGGCCGTCTCCAAGAGTGGACAATGAGGATGCTGAGGTGTTGCAGACCCCTGCTATAGTAGGAACAGCTCAGAGACCAAGCTGTTTCTTTTAGCTGAGAAAAGAGACTTTATAAAGTATAAGTATAAAGTATACAGAGACTTTATAAATCATAGATATTTTGAACTACTCAAAGGGAGCTCACACAGAGGAGGGATTAAATTTATTCAGAATTGTTCCAAAGGGCTAAACAAAAAACAATATATAGGAAAAGTTAGTTAGGAGATATGGATTCAGCCTAGATTGAGCCTTCTTTAATGATTAAAGCTGTCCAAATACAGAACAGACCTCCTTTTGCAATTGCCATTGCCCTACAGGAGGGCTGTAGAGGGTTAGAAAGTTGGCTGGGGCCTCCTTTCCAGGTCACTCTTTTTTACTGGGCCTTTTCTGTCTGCCTAGCTTTTGAAACTAGCCTGCCTATTACTAGCTAATGTCCTCCTTTATTAATTCCTTTGAGGTTCTTTGATCAAATCATCATTCTGAATCACTGTTTCTCTTCTTTCTCCTCTCCCTGTCCTCAATTGATTGAAAATAGCTGCAATCTTTGGTAGACAATAGAGTACTTCTAAAACCCATTCTTTGTTTTTAATCTTGTTCAAGAGAAGCGCGTGTAGTTCAATGTGCAAAATAAATAACATAAGTTTATTTCCTTTTTTTATAATTTTTTTAAGGATTTTTTTTTTTTTTTTGACACAGAGAGAGAGAGACAGCAAGAGAGGGAATCCAAGCAGGGCGAGTGAGAGAGGGAGAAGCAGGCTTCCCACTGAGCAGGGAGCCTGAGGATGTGAGGCTTGATCCCAGGACTCTGGGATCATGAACTGAGCCGAAGGTAGACTTTCACTGACTAAGCCATCCAGGTGCCCCAAGTTTATTTCTGTGTAAGAGAAACTTGACCTTTCTGCCCCTGGGAGGCTGGCTTTATTTTAAATTTGACAACCTACAAACAAAAAAATTTCAGAGATACCCACAGGTTGAGGAATCAAGCACATAAATGGTATGTGACAAAGAAGGGACCAACTCCAGTCTAAAAGTCACAGTTTAGGTTTAAAGGAGTATTCCACCTTCCAGTAGATAGCAGACTTGCAAAGAACAGTCTAGGAGGTGATGACAATGTGGTAACAGCACCAATGTGAACTTACACATCACTCCTCTCTGAGAAACCTTTAATGCTGCCTCGTTTTGTATTCGTTAAACCTGACTAACCTTCATTGCCATTCCCATGAGGTGAGCCGTTGCGAAGCCCTCGTGTTTTGTTTTGTTTTTTTTTTAAGATTTTGTTTATTTGACAGAAACACAGCCAGAGAGGGAACACAAACAGGGGGAGTGAGAGAGGAAGAAGCAGGCTTCCTGCCGAGCAGGGAGCCAGATGTGGGACTCGATCCCGGTCTCCGGGATCATGACCTGAGCCGAAGGCAGTCACTTAACCAACTGAGACACCCAGGCGCCCCGGCCCTCGTGTTTATTTCACAAATTGGAAATCAATGAACTTTGTTGATTGATTTGTTGAGGCTCCTCCTGTGGGGAGGCCCTTTGCAAGTCACTGACAGATCAGGGATGGTGGCGCTCATTCATTGCAACTGTAGGCGTTCAGTAAAATGATGAAAGTATACCAGGGACCATTCCACATCCTGAGGATGGACAAGACAGACAAACCCATATTCTCATGTATTCTAGTAAGGAGAGACCGACAGTGAACAGCTAAAGAAAAACAAAGTATGGCAGATAAATGCTGTGAAGAAAATAAAACAATGCAATAACAAGGGTGACCTCAAAAGGTAGCCACTTTAAGTAGTCAGCCAAGACATGTAGGAGGAGATGACATTCTCTTTCAAGGTGAGATCTGAATGATAAGATGAAACTAGGCACGAGACAATCCCGAGAAGACCACCGAATACAACAGCCAATGCTGGAAACATCTTAAAAACCTCATGATTACACCAGAAACGCTTACAACCCCAAGCATCCATGGTGTCATGGAACAGAGACCCAAAGTCAAATGGCCAAGATAATTTCCAGGCTAAGATAGACAGCAATCCTCCACCTTGTAGTGCTTTTTTTTTTTTCTTAAAGATTTTATTTATTTATTTGACAAACAGATCACAAGTAGGCAGAGAGGCAGGCAGAGAGAGAGAGAAGAAAGCAGGCTCCCTGCCCAGCAGAGAGCCCGATGCAGGCCTCGATTCCAGGACCCTGAGTTCATGACCTGAGCAGAAAGCAGAGGCTTTAACCCACTGAGCCCCCCAGGCGCTCTGTAGTGCTTTTATTGTTGCTGAAAGAGATGAGGTGAGGCAGAATCAATGGTGCAGACCTGGTCTCAGAGGGAAAAGAATCACCAGCCCTCCATTACCACACCCCCACCACACAATCACGTGTCCGTCCTGGAGGAGGCGCCAATCCTGTGATCTAACCAGTTTCCACCTTGCTTTTCAGCGCATTGCTATAGACTAGAATTTTGTTTGTTTATTTCATGTAGGGTTTTGTTGGTCCTTTCCCAAGTATCAATCAAAACTGCATGCCAGCCTCCACTCCTTGGAAATAATTAAATGAAATGACGTGCCTGGTTTTTTTCAGCTGGGTAATATACTGTGATTTGCATCTGCTGAAGGAATTCATCTTAAGTCCTGAGACTGAGCCATCTGGGAAAACTGAGGGGTTTTTTTCTCTGCTTTGGCTTATGCGGATGGTACACTATTGCCAAACACAAAAGTAGACTTAATGCTTCATTCCGCGACTACTCCCTTAAGGAAGCTGCTCTTTGTGATGCGAGTATGGTCACCTTTTGCTCTTGAATTCAACGCAAAGGTCCCTTCCTCTATTAAGTAATCTAACTTTACATAAGCAAAATGCCCTTTATTTTGCTGTTACCTAAGTTTCGCACAGACTTCTGGAGCAAGTCATCTCTCGTTTAAGAATAGGTTTTCGAGGGGCGCCTGGGTGGCTCAGTTGGTTGAGCGACTGCCTTCGGCTCAGGTCGTGATCCCGGAGACCCGGGATCGAGTCCCACATCGGGCTCCCTGCTCGGCTGGAAGCCTGCTTCTCCCTCTCTCACTCCCCCTGCTTGTGTTCCCTCTCTAGCTGTGTTTCTCTCTGTCAAATAAATAAATAAAATCTTTAAAAACAAAACAAAATTAAAAAAAAAAAAAAAAAAGAATAGGTTTTCGATTAAAGGTCTTCTTTCTCCTATTGGGGAAAGTGGAATCTAGAAAACAGCCTTGATCTTAATGTCCAAGTGAAGCACCTCCTAGCACAAGTCTCGTTCTTTAGCAGTTACGGTGGCATAGCCTGACTTCTACTAGGCAGGCATGTAGCAAAAGGCTGTGTGGGCTGTTCAAACCAAAAGCTCCTTCCCTCTTCCTCAGAGCGCAGACCCCGCTGGAGAAGGGCTGACATTGGTGTGCGACGGAGCGCTCGGCTGCGGGTGTGGGATGCGGTGTTCCTGAGGCGACAGATGAGGGATTCCGGCCGTGTGGGAGGTGAACTGCGGAATTCCTCCCCTCGATTCCTGAAGGGGGCTCGAAACGAGACAGTTTAGGATGCAGAATGCGCCCCGCAAGGCAGAGGGCGAGGGGGCGGGCGAGCCAAGGACACCAAGCCGAGAGCGCTTCGGGAGGCCCAGTGCGGACCGACCCCGAAGGGCAGGCAGTTCTCTCGGGGCAGCCAGTACAGGGAGCCCACCGTGAGGAGCCCAACATCTCTGGGCTCTGGGTCGGTGGGAGGGCGGAGACGGAAGACCACCGAAGCCCAAACCCGGCTTTAGATTAGCTCTCCACCGCCCCGCGGACCAGGCCGCGCATTGCGCGGGCACGGCACTACGCGCGCCGGTCTCTATCCGGGTTCCTGAGGGAGGTGCGCGGGAGGGGGCGGGGCCTGCGCGGCGGCGGGGCCTGCGCGGCGGCGTGGGCGCGAGCTGCGCGGGAGGGAGGGAGCCTTGGGGAGGGGGCGGGGCCGTGCCGCCCGCGCCGCGCTGGGCCCTCTCGGCCAATGAGCGTCGTCCACATGCCGCGGCGGCGGCGAGAGGGGAGGCAGCGGCGGATAAATGCTATTAGAGCAGCTGCCGCGGAGCCGTCCCCGACGCCACCTCCTTCTGTTTCGCCGCAGTTTCCTTCGCCGCTGTCGGGGGTGCGGAGCTGAGTGAACAGGGCGAGCGCGCCGCGCACCACCCCGCCGGCTCGCTGCCCACGCTCCGTTCTGTCCTCAGGGGTCGGACCGGCGCCCCCTCCTCCAGCCCGGGTGGGGCCGCGAGTCACCTCAGGAGTGTGGGGAGGGGGTTCGGGAGCCGCGGCCTGCGCTCCCGGCGGGCGGTTGAGGGCAAAGGAGGCCCTCCCTTCTGACGAGGGGAGGGAGGGTCAGGAGCCACCCCACCGCCCAGCTGAGCCCGGGGTGTGCGCCGGCGAGGGCCGGGCAGCCAGAGGGGCGGTTGTCTGGGGGAGGGGGCGCGGGGTGATTCAGCGCCCGGCGAGGCGGAAGCGGCCGCAGGAGGAGGAGGTGGGAGAGAGGCCAGTCCGCGCCTGGGCGCCCGGGGTGGCAGGCACGAGCCCGCGGCCCGAGTGCGAGGCGGAGGCGAGGAGGCCGCGGGGACTGGAGGCGAGGCCGGCCGGGTTCCCGCAGCCATGGAGAACGCGCACACAAAGACGGTGGAGGAGGTGCTGGGCCACTTCGGCGTAAACGAAAGCACGGGGCTGAGCCTGGAGCAGGTCAAGAAGCTCAAGGAGAGATGGGGTTCCAACGGTAGGTGCTCGGCGCCGGGACTGCAGGGGCCCCGCGCGACTCGGCGCGGGCCGGAAAGCTAAGGAAGATGGCTGACCGGACTCCACCTCGTGGGTCTAGGCTCCGCGCCCGCCGAGGGCTGCGGGCGGCGGGTCGATTCCGCGCGCCGGCCTCGCGGGAGAGGGACTGCAGGCGGGGGCTCCGGGCTCGTCTGTACCTCCTGGACTCCGCGCCTGCAGCCCTTGACCTTCCCCGCACGCAGTTAGCTCGGTGGCTTCTCACCCGCAGCAGCCGGCCCCGCTGGAGGGAGGGACGCTTCTCCTGCAACTGGGTTGAACCCTGCGAGACATTTTCTTGTCCCCAGCCAGTTCATGAGACGGCGTTGCAGTTGAGAAAGCCTCTAACCGTTCTTGTACTACCCAAATTTACACATCTGGCAGAAGTCATGACATAGCTGAAATGAGTCCTTGTTTGGGAGCCCTGTTGAGTAGGTAGCGATGAGATTGTACGCTTCGGGATACACCTAAGATAATGGGGTACTATTTGGTATAGTTTCCATTAAAAATGGTTGAAGGTTCATAGATCTAGGTACGCCTTTCTAAGACTGATAATTTTAGCAATTTTCTTTATAAAGACAGTGCTAATTTTTTTTTTTCCTCTTGACACGTTGCCTGGCGAATATATTCTACAGAGTTACCGGCTGAAGAAGGTGAGTAATCTTAACATGTTCTTCTTTTTTTTTTTTTAACCCCTTTGTGTGCTGATGTTAAAATGACGTTTACAACAATTGTTTGTTTCTAACAGGAAAAACCTTGCTGGAACTTGTGATCGAGCAGTTTGAAGACTTACTAGTTAGAATTTTATTGCTGGCAGCTTGTATATCCTTCGTAAGTATAAAGAAATTTAATTTTTCTTCATTTCAGAGATGAAAAAAACGAGACAAAGTCATGTCTATTGGATGAGAACATTGTGTTTAGAGATTTCTGGGGTGTCTTCATTTTTTTAAAAACCTAGATAACTTTAAAATGATAAACAAAACACTTGAAGAAGCCATTTGTGTGCAGAAAATTAATGCCTGGCATTTACAGTGCAGTTAGAAATTGGTTCCAAAATGAGGCAGAGTCTTACAAATTTTTTTGGTTTATTAAATTTTAATATCAAAAAGTTTTTTGTTCTAAGGTCTTTTCTGTTTTGGGTTCTTCCATTGTGTAAGATCATACTAAGATGGTGTTGGGCCCTTTGTAGTCTGTAAATAGAACTTACAAAAGGAATATTCCAGTTGCTCTCCCTTCCTAGTAATGGCAAGGTGACAGTTGTTTCTGACAGTGACAAGAATGATGACGGCAGTGATGGCACCACTGTTGACCAAATTTGGTCACTGACCTTTAGGGTAGTATATTTATCTAAATTGGACCCCTGTCTTAAGTGACTACTAAGTAGAGAGAACAAGGTTTGGTGCAATCAGTTCTAGATTTTAAAGGAAAAAAACAAAACCTGTTTTCTCTTCTTCTGTGTGTGGTTACCCACTTGAGTCCTGTATGGTTGCTAAGAAACTAGTGAAATGCAAAGAACTACAGCAGAAAAAGTGATGGGTTGGTTGGTGAGGATATTTCTAGGTTATTAACATTTTTTTTCCTGTTCAATATTAGTTTTTTACTGCATTTTTTCTTGGGCAGTGGACTTCTTGGTAGTTTTCCTGAAAATGGTCATGAATACGGGTGTTCCTAACCCTAACAGCATGAGATGACTGTTGTTCTTAAATTACAGTATTGTATTCTTACAATAACTGTGATGGGAAATGAAATTCATCCAGCGCAGTACTTTTTCAGGCTTTACAAAATTGACACAGCTTCAAGGTTTCATTTTTGTATGTTTGGTCATTTGCAAACCCCAGGAATATACCTCAGTCTTTATGACAACCATATCATAGAAGGCTATTTTGAGAAATAAATCAGAAGAAAGCAGTGGGCACTCCTTAGGTGAGGGGAGAAAATTGGCAAGAGATGAGCTTTTGGAGTAATACTGTATATAGACTTTGACATGAGACTTTAATATACATATCATGCCATGTTGGCTAAGTGATAACGTAGCTATTAATAATAATTCAGCCCTCACAAATCTTTTCCGGGTGGTTTTCATTGAATAAAATTGAGAGTGTCATAGCAGAGCATTTGGTGTCCTGAATTACTCTGTCCCTCTTATTTGTCTGTCTGTCCTTGATTAATTCAGCACCACCCACTCCACCCTCTGCCACCCCTCCTAAATGGCTGCTGTTTTTACCAATTAAGATAAAGGAGTAGAGCTGTTTTTTATGAGTTTCTGTACATTGTTGTGGGACAAAACATAACACATTTGGGGTAGTATAATGTTCGTGCATGTTTAAGCTACCTGCATAATTCTGAAGTAGCCTCGGCTTTGGCGGTTAAAATAACCGGGGTTCAATAAGATTATCAGGGACATCTTAGAAGTAAATCACCTGGTATATACAAGATAGAGATAAATTCTTTTTTGAGTTATTCTGTATATATAATTTAAGGGTGTGTTGTAATATCAGCATTATTTCCAATAAAAAGGCTATTGAATATTTGGGTTTTAAAGGATCTCTTGAGTTGCCAGTTTGAATGACTTTGTATTAACATTTGGAGTTAGTGATGTGTGTAACTTTTATTTTAAAGAAAGGAGTTTATAATTTATAAACATTTTCATGTGAGTTTTAAAATGCTCTAATTTTTTTTTTTAAGATTTTATTTATTTATTTGACAGAGACAAACACAGAGAAGGAACACAAGCAGGGGGAGTGATAGAGGGAGAAGCAGGCTTCATGCCGAGCAGGGAGCTGGGAGCCTGATGAGGGCTCGATCCAGGACTCACGGATCATGACCTGAGCTGAAGGCAGATGCTTAATAACTGAGCCACCCAGGCACCCCTAAAATGCTCTAATTTTATCATAGGGTAGGATGTTGGGTTTTTATAGTTTTAATGGAACTATATTTTGGAATTGAAACTTGAATTACCGTTTTGGTAACTACTTGGAGTTAATGCACAGGAAATGAACTGTGTGACATTTTTATTTCATGGATTGCTAAACAAAAATAATAAACGCTTAGGAAATATTGTTAGTTTACTTTGACTTGTTTGATCAAGATATTTTGGGTATCAGACCTGTTTTATTGATTTTCTTCATGTGGAATTGGCACTAATACTGCTGTTCTTGACCTTTTCAGTCCTCATTTCTTTATAAAAGATGACTGAGTCTTTTTATCCCTAATTTACAGGAAAATCATAGTAGAATAGTCATATTCTTTTGGAGAATTGAATAGACAGTTCCTACAGTATGTACATGATATATCAGGTTCTGCTCAAGTTAAAAAGAAGTATTAGGCTTTAATGATTTATTTCAGATATCAAACTAATTAAACTGTTAACTATAGGAAGTTAATGTTTTATACCCCTGACCTGTAGGGATAAAGTTTAATTGCAATGTTCGCCAGAGAAATAGTTTTAAGTTTACTTGGATTGGAAGAAGTGAGCTATAATTTCTCCCACAACATATAAAGTAACATTAGAAATTCCTTCATTTGACATTCATGAGCTACTATCCTGTCACTTTTTGATTTACATCCTCCTTGATCACAACTTTGCCTTTCAGTTAATGTATCATGGTTGCTTACTGGAATACCTGTTCTTCTCTCACTTTCACTGCTTCATTAGGTATATATTGAACACCTGGGACATGACAGAGACACTGGGGATACAGCATTTGAACAAATAGAAAGTCTCTTAACCTAGAGCCGATATTCTGGTGGAGACAGATAATAAATAAGTAAAATGTGTAGTCTGTTGGACAGTGATAGTGCTATGGAGAAATATTAAGCAGGGGGTAAGAGTATGAGGAAGAGGGTATAGTTTTCAGATAGGGTAGTCAGGAAAGTCCTCCAAGAAGGTGACTTTAGACAAAAGACCTGAAGGAGATGAGCAGGAGGGCCATATTTGTTTCGTTGGAATTCATAAAGTCCTCCGTGGTAACATAGTTTGCAAATGTTGCTGTGCCCTCCATCCCCATTTTCCTACCACAGCTACTTGGATTGACAAAATGCTGCTAAAACTTGCTTAGACCAAGGCACTTCTCATCTTGTCATTGGTATTTGAATAGCGTCTTTCCTTCCTGCTGGACCCTTTAAAAGAGATTCTTCATTTCTTTTCGAGCCTGGGTTAGTAGTTTTGATAAAATATATTTTCAGAATATATGAGGTCTGGTTTCCTTGATTTTCTTAGTACAATATAGTCAAGAAGTAGTTTATAATATGTAATGATTTTACTTCCTTCCCCTGTGTTTTCTCTTAACTTTAAAGGCTAGAATGGGTAGTTCACTGATTGGCTTAACTAATTTATTGAGAGCCTTTCTTTAAAACGTTTTGAAAGGTGAATGTGTGTGTGTGTGTGTGTGTGTGTGTGTGTGTGTGTGTGTGTGTGTATTTAAGATTGTTTTCTCAAATCTGAAACCAGTATTTTTAAATAAGTATGTGTGGATCAGAAAAGAATGTAGCTAATTCATACCTTTTTTTTTTTAATGGCTAAAAGTATTTTTGTTGACCACCCCCAGAAAATTGTCATAACATTTATTGGTGATAACATTTTCTTTCTTGCGAAGTGTTTAACTTCAATTTCCTCTTTAAAACTTGTACATTTTGTAAATTTAGAAAGAGATGTAAATTTCTTCATTCATTGACCCAAGTATTTGAGTACCCAGTGTCCTTGCACCTTTCTAAAGATACAAAAAGTAATGTCGACAGGTGCCCTCAGTCTTAAAAGTGTGCTTATGATCTCTCTCATGTTCTTTTTTTGGATCTCATTGAGTGCTCAGTACATTATCCCAACATGTAGCTAAGATAATGGAGTCACAGAACTATGTTAGTCTCCCACTGGACCATACCTTTTTACCTTGGCTTAAAGTTTGCTTTTATTCATAAAACTGTGCTCTCCAGCATCTTCTGGTTGTCCTGGCAGAAGTTACTGTGATGTGCAGAGAGAAGTCTTACAGATAATTAGAGATAACCTGTACTACCCTGTTGAAGCAGTCTAAGTTGTAGTTGAATACTCATTAATAAGTGGTTACTGAATGGGATTGGCAAATTTGAAACTTTGAATCTGCTGGGTTATATAAGCCCCAGAAGACAAGCATTGTTTGTTACGGTATTAATAATGCAAAGCAAATAAGAAACACTGTGCCTGAAATTAACTGAAGTAGCTTTTTCTTTCACTTTCCTTTGATAGTCTTGATGAAATTGGTTACTTCTTGCTCTAGATGTTCAAGTTCAAATACTGCCCTCAGGGTCTTGTACCTTACAGGTTATATGAGATTTTGTTTCATTCATTCATGCCCCTGTACATCATCCGCGTACCAAAGACACTTCTAGGCCCCTAGGGATACAGTGGTGAACAAAAGGCAATACAAATAGGTAATCATTTATGTTCAACATGTTCTCAATAGAAACATTTACCTCCCCCCATATGAACATATTTTGTATAAGTCAATAGACCATATTTATGAACTGACTATATAATAATGCTAATAAGGCATCTTTCATTTTGGTAATAATGTGTCACAACACTCTTCCCTCCCTCATCTCCTGGGATCTTTCATTTGTCAACATCATCTCATGTACACTAGGTTTTCTTCCAATAGAACAAACCATAAAGGACTCCATAATATCTGAACATAATCAGCTGGATTGGTTCTTACCAGTTAATGACATATGTGTTGATCTTTACTTTGGGATGTAGCATTTAATTATTTGGGTTATTTGTGGTTTCAAAATGGACATTTTAAAAAGTATTCAGGAAAATGGTGGTTGTTGATTTTAAATAGGTTCAGCACCAGACTTCCACTCAGAGATTTGCCTGCTAGTTTCTCATCAACCAGTAATTAATATACTTGTGGAACTGTCAAATAATTATGTTGCTTGGGTTTCTTGCACATAAACATTTGAAGTCCTATAGTAGAAGAAAAGTTTATGGCATTATACAGATTAGGATTTTTACATAATTGAAAAATTCTGGGGCCCCTGGGTGGCTCAGTTGGTTAAGCGACTGCCTTCAGCTCGGGTCATGAACCCGGAGACCCGGGATCGAGCCCCACATCAGGCTCCCTGCTCGGCGGGAAGCCTGCTTCTCCCTCTCTCACTCCCGCTGCTCATGTTCCCTCTCTGTGTTTCTCGCTGTCAAATAAATAAATAAAACCTTAAAAAAAAAAAAAATTCTACTTCTGCAGAACAACTCCCCTCCCCTCCCCCCTTTTTTTTTGAAAAGTAAAGATTTGCTCTGGATAGCCCAGTCACTATTTGCTATCGTCTTCTCTTTGCTCTGACTGTTAGGGGATATTACTTTAAGTTTGTTCTGTAGGCCTGGCTGCCAAGAGGGAAGTTCATACCCTCTTTAACAAGGTGTGAAGCTTATCTTACAGTTGCTAATGCCTCACTGACCTTTTGCATAGGTCCTAGTTACTCATCAGGTTGAGCGATTTTTCTCCCACAAGAGCTAATTAAGTTTCTTATTTCTGATATGCTCTCCTTGGCAAATGTTTAAAAGGCTAGTATCAAAGCAGCTGTGATCTTGCATCTATCAAAATTTATAACTTCCTTAGAGAAGTTTTCATTTTGGCATTAGGCCTGCATTAACACCAGGAGTGTCCTGTTGAAGGCCTGCAGCAACATCCATTCTGGTTTCCTGCCTGCCAGCTAGCTGTCAGTGGTCATTCGTACCTCTCAGGACCTGGTCCTGGTGTCTCCTGGTTTTTTTCCTGCTCAGGTTGATATTGCTTGTTCATTCATCATTCCTTTTATCTTACTTGCAAAATTCATGTTAGGCCTTGTCTTATTCACCTCTCTGGTTGTTTACTATCTGTATAAAAGCTCATTTTATACTATTCCACTAAGTATAAATATAGATGGTTTCATTGCTATGAGTCATATCTAGCTGTATTAAAAAGTATCAAAACCAGTGCTTTTGTTGTTTACTAAATCAGTTTTTTAAGAAAAGATTTTTTTTGGTGAAATGTGCAAGCATTTTAAGCAATGCTAAAAAACAAAGGCAAATCTTACCTCCCAGATTGAATCATTAGAAAAGTTTAATATCCTTTCTGGATTGGCAGTTTTTCACAAAATTAGTTTTTAACTATTTAGGTGGCTCTTTCACCATGTTCTTTATCATTCTTAAAGATTTATTTCTTTTTTTTTTTTTTTTTTTTTTTTTTTTTTTAAATGACCTAGGGTTAACTTTGTATTTTTTTTTTTAAGATTTTATTTATTTATTTGACAGAGAGAGAGATCACAAGTAGGCAGAGAGGCAGGCAGAGAAAGAGGGGGAAGCAGGCTCCCCGCCGAGCAGAGAGCCAGACATGGGACTCGATCCCAGGACCCTGAGATCATGAACTGAGCTGAAGGCAGAGGCTCAACCCTCTGAGCCACCCAGGTGCCCCTAAAGATTTATTTCTTGGGTTATCTTATCAGTTGAAGTTTGCTCAATTATGAAGTTTATTGTGATTCTCTTAACTTGTAGCTTTTACATTCTGAGAAGGTTATGGTTATGTGAGCTAGAAATTAATTTTCTGCTCATTTTCTTGGGGCACTGTACTGAATCCAGTTAAAAATAACATTTGTAGGGGTGTCTGGGTGGCTCAGTTGGTTAAGCGACTGCCTTCTGCTCAGGTCATGATCCTGGAGACCCGGGATCAAGTTGTGGGCTTCCTGCTCAGCAGGAAGCCTGCTTCTCCCTCTCAGTCCCTCTGCTTGTGTTCCCTCTCTCACTGTGTTTCTCTGTCAAATAAATAAATAAAATCTTTAAAAAAAAATAAAATCAAGTTGCCTTTTAAAAAAAAATAACATTTGTGGACTTCTGTCTTCTCTTAAGTGCTGTGTTGCTACACTTGATGTCATATGGAGGATAACCTTCAAAATACATTCCTGATTGCAGAACCTTGACTAATTTTGAGATGATCTGTAGTGATACCATTGAAAATAACTGGGATGCTGTCGGTATTCTATAATTTTGAGTCCATGATCAGGTGATTTTTATAATGAATTTATGCCTATCGGTAGGACTACTAAGCAAATCAACAAAGTTGTAGGTGATTGCCTTTTTAACAAAATGGAGAATTTAAGTTTTAATTCTTCTGAATATATCCACGTAAAATGAGTGGGATTTATTTCCCAGGAAGTATTTTATTTGGATTTTAAAACAATTAGTATGTGAAGAATTAAATTAGCTTTTGAAGAATATTAAGAAATTGTATAGTTTTGGGCGCCTGGGTGGCTCAGTGGGTTAAGCCTCTGCCTTCAGCTCAGGTCATGATCTCAGGGTTCTGGGATCGAGGCCCACATCAGGCTCTCTGCTCAGTGGGGAGCCTGCTTCCTCCTCTCTCTTCTGCCTGCCTCTCTGCCTACTTGTGGTCTCTCTGTCAAATAAATAAATAAAAAATTTTTTAAATAAATAAATAAAATAAATTGTATAGTTTTGATTCTCAAGAATTACCCTAAAGAAGGGACATAAACTGGTTGTTGCTGTCATTATATTTTGCCATCATATGTTTCTAGAGACAGAAAAGAGTTTATGTATTGCAGTTCCTTTAATGCCCACCTCTTTTGTTGTCAAGTGGCACTAAGCCTAAAAACACATTACAATTCTAACACATGCCATTTCTCTTTTAGGTTTTGGCTTGGTTTGAAGAAGGTGAAGAAACAATTACAGCCTTTGTAGAACCTTTTGTAATTTTACTTATATTAGTAGCCAATGCAATTGTGGGTGTATGGCAGGTAAGCAAAAATTCTGCAGTGCTCGAGTTTAGCAGTTTATGTAAGTGATTTAAACTGTGTTAATCTGTTTTTTTTCCTTCATATATTGACCAGAAATAACTCTGGAAAATCTACACATGATGTTTCTTTTGTCTGGTTACTTAATGGCAACGTTTTAGACCTCTCCTGCATGTATATACTGTTAAAATTGCTCTTCCTAGCATGGAGTTAAGAATAATGGATGAGAGAAGCTGTTTGAGGAAAACCAGGAAATTTGAGAACCAGTATCTGTCTTTGTATTTCCTAGCTTCTTCCTGTGAAGTTTCATAAATTCAATGTCCTTTTTATTCTCCTTGGATTATTTTATTCATTCATTCATTCATTTATTTATTTACATATATTTAGCTATAAAAATTGTTTTCCCTTCAGAGCATACTCCAGGCTGTTTTCCTTCAGTTGCCGAGGCCTTTCTGACTCACAGAGTGGAGGCCAGTTTATAGAAACATAATAGGATTCCTATCCACCTCCCCCTTCATGTTCATGTAATTGCTATTTATATATTTGTTTAGAGGACTTTAATAACTTTTTAACTTTTTTAGGACTGTTGGTCTGTTTTATTTTTTTAAAATATATTTTAACAGACTGAGACTAATACTTCAGATTTATTTTGAGTATTGATATTTAAATATTGGTATAATCACCCCTTTGAGGACTCAGAGTGCATCTACATTCTTAAAGTGGGAACAGTTTATAAGCATACTTAGTCCTGTTAGAATTGTAAGCTTTTGGGGCACCTGCGTGGTTCAGTCACTTAAGGAGCCAACTCTTGATTTCAGCCCAGATGATGATCTTAGGGTCTTGAGATCTAGCCCCATGTCAGGCTCCTCACTCAGCAGGGAATCTGCTTGAGGTTCTCCCTCTCCCTTCCCCCCAATACACGGGCATTCTCTCTTTCTAAAATAAATAAATCTTTTTAAAAAATTGTAAACTTCTGATCTTACAAACATGAAGGCCTTTATGTAGTGAGCTCATGTAGAAAGATGGTCTACTTAGAAGAACATTTTATTTTTGCTATATTTCCCTTAATTTTTTCTAAAATTGTTTAGTAGAAGTGCTCCCCTTGTGAATAGTACAGGCAAAAGAAACAATAATACAGTATTAGATTGTCCTCTAGCTAGTAATGTATATTTTCCTATTAAATAATTTATGCTAGTTACAAGGTAGATACTTTACATACATTCCCATGTCATTGTTCCAGTGATCTTATAAGGCAAATGATACTCCCATTTGACAGATGTGACATTGAGGTTCAGAGTGATAAATTATGACTTCTTAAAGGCCATACAGGTAGTACAGAGTATCCGGAACTTGAATCTAGGCTCAGGCTGATCTAAATTCTAAAGTAAAATTTTACAGCAGTGTTCATAGGACTTTTATATTTATTTTAGTTTTAAAAACAACATTCTTAGGTCTTAATTGCATTGACATAGCATAGAATGGTCTGAGCAATACTAAAGAGTTCTTACCTTCTAGAAGGGAAATTTGTAAGTATAGTATTATGGTAGTATTGGGAGATAGGGGGGGTGGCACATGCTGCTGACCAGTGTCCTCAGAGAAGGTGGCAAGTGATTGGGAACTACAGGGAAACCGAGAATTGTTCCAATTTTAGTATATATGCTGCTGAAGTGAGCACTTGATATAACCTATTTGAATATGTAATCCTTTGTTTCCCTTTCCCACCCGTACATTCTAAATGTTCCTTTTGGTTATTTGAGTTGAGGGGAAGGCTCTTAAAGTGATCTTAATCTTAATTGGCATTTTTGTCCTTGGGGTCTAAGATAATTTATCTTTAATGCTTCTAATTTAAATGTGCTTTTGCTGATTCTGAGCAGAAGTAAAATACAGTGCTCCTGGGATATTTCTTAACTTTGAGCAATCTAATTAAACTCTACCTGACATGACCTTGAAGAGGGAGAAAAGGGATTAAAACTGCCACAGTTAACAAATGGGACAGGTCGTCCTATGAAAAAAGTGGTTTCAGATTTGACTAATTGAATAGTAGCAGTGCTGAGAATTTATTCTTTTACAGTATCAGTAGCATTTGAACTTAAGGACCTTATAGCAATGGCATTTAATTAGAATTAACTATTCTGGTATTTCTGTTAATTATAAGGTGATACAGGTAATATTCTTCAGGCACATCTGATATGAGGTTGAAATTATTTTAATCGTGAGGTTCCCAAATTTAACATACTCTATACTTTTTCAGGGATGTAAACATTTAAAGTGAGACTCATGCTATTAGCTTTCAGTTTTAAGTCCTCTAACTTCACTTTAAGCAGGTTTGGCTTTGTCTGTTTTTTTTTCTGCGACAGACCATAATTCTTACATTAAGGTAAAAAATAAGATCACAGAGGTACCTGGGCGATTCAGTCAGTTAAGCATCTGCCTTAGGCTCAGATTGTGATTTCTGGGTTCTGGGATTGAGCCCCGCATTGGGCTTCCTGCTCTGCGGGGAGCCTGCTTCTCTGTTTCCTCTGCCCATCTGCCCTGCTTGTGCTCTTCCTCTAGCTGTATCTCAAATAAAAATCTTTTTTAAAAAATAAAATCATGGGGCGCCTGGGTGGCTCAGTTGGTTAAGCGACTGCCTTCGGCTCAGGTCATGATCCCGGAGACCCGGGATCAAGCCCCATTTCGGGCTCCCTGCCGGGCGGGAAGCCTGCTTCTCCCTCTCTCACTCCCCCTGCTTGTGTTCCCTCTCTGGCTGTGTTTCTCTCTGTCAAATAAATAAAATATTTAAAGTAAAATAAAATCATGTAGTATTGTGCAAAATTCTACTCAGGCAAAGGTTAAATTGAGGTTTATATCAGAGGGCAGAAAGTGAGAAGTGAGAAAAATGAATCCTTTCCTTTGTGCATTGAGTAACCTCACCTGGGCATGCACTGTATAGATTCTTGATTTCTAATTGCTTATTCTCCAAAAGGGTAGAAGACAAATTTGGCACATGAGCTTTTCTTTTTTCTTTTCTTTTTTCTTTCCTTTTTTGACATAGTTTGATTTCTACATCTTTCATCTCAAAATTTGGAAAGAAAAGATAGGGGCGCCTGGGTGGCTCAGTTGGTTGAGCGATATGTGTGACTAAGATTTGATATGTTCATATACAGTAGTACGATAAAAATAGTATATTTGCTGTGGGACCGGCAGGGGTTTTGTTGGTTTTTTTAGCAGGGAGGTGGGAAGGGGTAGAGGGAAACCTAATCACGATCCACACCCAGCATGGATCCCGGTAGGGCTCAGCTTCACATCCCTGGGATCATGACCTGAGCCGAAATCAAGGGTTAGCTGCTTGGAGAGCCTGGGTGGCTCTGTCAGTTAAGTGTCTGGCTCTTGGCTTCATCTCAGGTTGTGATCTCAGGGTCATGAGTTCTAGCCCCAACTCGGGCCCTGCACTCATCATGGAGTCTGCTTTAGATTCTCTCTCCCTCTGTCTCTCTGCCCTTGCCACCCATGTATTTGCATGCACGTGCGCTGTCAAAATAAATGATCTTAAAAAAAAAAAAAGATTGGACATTTAAAACGACTGAGCCACCCAGGCACCCTAGGACTGTCAGCTCTCTGATGAGATTCCACCCATTTATTAATCTTCACTACTGCAGAAAGATTCCCTAGAATTTGTGAGGTGTAACTTGATTTTCTTAAATCATCACTCATAGTATGTGTTATGTGCCAAAACGTAGTCTAAATAGTTTATAAATCTTCATAGCCCTTGAGGTAGTAGCATTGGTGTCCAGGTTTTGTAGGCACTAAACTGGTGTGTTGTGTAACTCATGTACGATCATATAGCTGTTAAGTGGAAAACCCTGGAGTGAACCTAGGCAGTCCAGCCCTAGACCATCACCTTTCATGTGAGACAGGATCAATTTTCAGTGTGTTTCAGGCTGTGACTGGAGGTGAGGGTGATGTTACACAGTGGGCTTGGGGACAACAAATTCTTTTTTTTTTTTTTTTTAATATTTTATTTATTTATTTGACAGAGAGAAACACAGCTAGAGAGGGAACACAAGAAGGGGGAGTGAGAGAGGGAGAAGCAGGCTTCCCGCGGAGCAGGGAGCCCGATGTGGGGCTCAATCCCAGGTCTCTGGAATCAGGACCTGAGCTGAAGGCAGTCGCTCAACCAACTGAGCCACCCAGGCGCCCCGGGGACAACAAATTCTGTAACTGCTTTTTCCTATTAGGATTTTATTCCCTGCTTAGGCCTTCATTTTTTAGCACAAAATTCTAAGAGCCTACTGTTTATCATCTTATGTGAATTGTTTACAGGTATCATTAATGCGCATCTTTTGTGTCTTTTTCTTAAAGCTTAGAAGTCTAAAATTTGGTTCCTTGGCCTAAAATACTAATTTGCAATGGCAAGTGTGCATTGACTGTTATTTTTTTTATAGGAAAGAAATGCTGAGAATGCAATCGAAGCCCTTAAAGAATATGAGCCTGAAATGGGCAAAGTATATCGACAGGACAGAAAGAGTGTCCAGCGGATTAAAGCTAAAGACATAGTTCCTGGTGATATTGTAGAAATTGCTGGTGAGTTGAGTTTCTCATTTTTTTTGTTTTATTCTAAATTGTGTATCTGAACGTAGTCCTTTTCTCAAGGCTCATAATCAAATGTTTTAAAAATTATGCTCATATGTATCAGTTATATTAACAGGTTTTGGTTCCCTCCAAACAAATCAAGTTTTCTGTATATTTCTAGGTGTTTGGTACCACCTCTCTTGTTGATAAAATTTGTTTAAAACAAAAATTGTTCAGAATAATGAACTTAATCTCTATTGGACAATTCGTTGTAGTGAGCAATTTAGAATACTAGTTAAAGGGCAGGGCACCTGGGTGACTCAGTCCATTAAGCGTCTGCCTTCTGCTCAGCGGGAAGCCTGCTTCTCCCACTCCCCCTGCTTGTATTCCCTCTCTCGCTGTCTCTCTGTCAAATAAATAAATAGATAGATAGAAGCCTGCTTCTCCCACTCCCCCTGCTTGTATTCCCTCTCTCACTGTCTCTCTGTCAAATAAATAAATAAATAGATAGATATCTGTCAAATAAATAAATAGATAAATAGGAATACTAGTTAAGGGATACACAGGGTTTATTCCTGTTTTGATTCTTGACACAAATGTTTAGTCATACCTGTAACTCAAATTAAGTAGATAGTCAAGGGTAATTTCCTGGCTCTAAAAAGTTCTGCTTTAAAATATTTAATGCAGGGGCAGCTCGGTGGCTCAGTCATTAAGCATCTGGCTCAGGTCATGATCCTGAGGTCCCGATATTGAGCCCCCACATTGGGCTTCCTGTTCGGCGGGAAGCCTGCTTCTCCCTCTCCACTGCCTCTGTGTTCCCTCTCTAGCTGTGTTTCCTCTCTGTCAAATAAATAAATAAAATCTTTAAAAATTAAATAAGTAAATATAAAATAAAATACTTCTGCATAACAGAGCCAGGTGTGTCAGTTTCAAAGAGTTTACAAATCCAGTGCAGGCCCAGAGGTCTCCACGGATCTTAAAGGGGTTGTGTATCCTCATTGTTCAAGATCAGTGCCGTCTTTTTAGGCAGGCCTCAGTGCCCAGAACCCATAAGAACAGTTTAGTCTTTTTGCTGGAGATTTATCATATCAGATTATTCATACTGTCCTGGTTTTTCACCTTGCTCAGTTCCAAATACTTCTTACCAGTTGACCCTTGAACAGTGCAGGAGTTGGGGCACTCAGGAATCCATGTATAACTTTTGACTTTCTAAAAACTTTACCAGTAGACTACTGTTGACCTTATACAGAATATAGTTAAGACATATTCTGTATGTTTATATGTTTTATATACCGTAAGTAAGCTAGAGAAAAGAAAATAATAAGAGAAATTAAAGGGGCGCCTAGGTGGCTCAGTTGGTTGTCTGAAAGTGTTAACGTTTTATCACATGTGCCTCATCCTCTTTCAGTCGATATCTGTACATTCACACATTTTTTCTGAACTATTTGAGAGTACATCACAGGCATGACGTCTCTTTAATTCTAAATACTTGAGTATTTATAAAGTCAAGGGTATTAGTACAAGTTCAGTACAATTGTCAGAATCAAGAAATTGATAGGAAACTTATCTAATTGACAAACCTTACTCAGTTTTTACTGTTTGTCACAGTGGATTTTATAGCAAAAATAAGAATTAAGAGAATTCTGATTATGATACAGAAAATAGGTCAGAATGGGAAAGGCTAGAGATAGGCTAATTGATAGTCGAGACCAGAGGTGATGAGGCAAGATATAATGAGAGCAGTAGCATTAAGAATAATGAGGGAAGGGCCGCCTGGGTGGCTCAGTTGGTTGGGCGACTGCCTTCTTCGGCTCAGGTCATGATCCCGGAGACCCGGGATCGAGTCCCACATCAGGCCTCCTGCTCGGCGGGAAGCCTGCTTCTCCCTCTCTCACTTCCCCTGCTTGTGTTCCCTCTCTGACTGTGTTTCTCTCTGTCAAATAAATAAAATCTTAAAAAAAAAAAAAAAAAAGAATAATGAGGGAAGAAGTTTGAGTCTATGAATAGTGGTTCTTTCTTTCTCTTTTTTTTTTAAGATTTTATTTATTTGAGAGAGAGCATGAGAGGGGAAGTTTTTACCAGGTCCATCCCAAAATATTATTGAGTCTCCCTTGGTCGTGAAATTATGGCCTTTGTAGTTTGACAAGTGAGTCTCAAATTTCAATGCAAAAGGACAGGTTTTAAATAAGCAGATGGTTGTGTGGAGCTGACTGGGTATAAAATCGAAGCCGCTGGCAGGATTTCTGGTTTAGGTGCCTGGATGGTGATGATGCTGGTAATTAAGGAAGGAAACCTCAGGAATATGGTTTGTCTTCCCAGAAGTACATATGTGGGAGGTGCATTTGCTGATAATGTCACCTAAATTTATATATGAGATTCCATTTGATTTCATGTTTTCCATTTCTCCAGCTTAATCCGGTAATATACTCATATACTCTTCAGCCACACACTCTGGAAATATTTTAAGAATTTTTATGCTATTTAGGCTATTTCAGTATACTGAGTCTGTATAAAAAGTTAGAGAAATTACCACCCCAATGTTTATCTTGAGTTTGCATCAGTAGATGGCAGTAGTAAATAACGTCAGAGGGAGCTGTAACCTTGACCCTTAAGGCATCTTCCCTTTTTTTTTTTTTTTTTTTTTTTTTGGCATCTTCCCTTTTGAAGAGATAAAGGGCAGCTACTCTTTTGATTTGTCTTTTCTCAATCTGGTTGCTCTCCAGACTTTCCTGTCTCAGTACCTTATTCTGACTACCTAATTAGCTGAGAGAAGCTTAGGAGTCATCTTGGTCTTTCCTTCTCATTATCTGTCTCTAAGACCATTTGATTGTCTCCAGAACAAACCCAAATTTGTGAATTTCTGTTTTCTCAGTCACCTGCTCACACTGTGATTGTCCTTGTGTCCTTACTGGATTCTGACTTCCTTTGTCACTTTTAAATCAGTCCTCTCTCCACATAGCAGCCAGAGCAGTTTCCTAAAGGTCCTATTGTTCACTCATCGGCCAAAGATCTTCAATGGCTTCCTGATTGCACCTGGAATATAAAATGCTTTTCACCTAAAAGACCTTGCTTCCTATGGCTCCTGCTTGCTTCTGTGATTTCATCTCCTCCCCTTCCAGTGCTCTAGCTATACAGGCCTCTGTTTTCAGTTTTCAATACTATTGAACTTTCCTGACCTTTTTTGGGAAGTTAAGCAAACTTTATGTAATTTATTAATTTGCCCCGTGCACAGATGTCACAGTAGCAAACCTTTGTTTATAGCCCTAATATACCTGACTTTTCTTGTCCACTGTGAAATTGTTTCCTGTAATGTAGTGTTGTATATGTTTGTATATGTTTGATGTTTTAGGAAGGACAAATAATGATTGATTCACTGTGTGTGACCTAAGATTTCCAGTCTACTGGAGTACCCTTACTTGCATATGTTGTGATAAAATACACGGAATGTAAAGGTTATCATTTTAACTATTTTTAAGTGTACAGTTCTGTAGTGTTAAGCGCATTCACATTGTTGTGCGACCATCTCCAGACCATCATCCATCCATCTCCAGAACTTTTTTGTTTTCTCAGACTGACCCTCACTTCCCATTGAGCAGTTACTTCCCTTTACCCCCTTCTCCAGCTTCTGGCAACTACTGCCTTTCTTTTATTACTCACAAAGCAATCATTTTAGTATTAAAAGATGAGTTTAAATCCCTCATCTTAGGTGAATAGACTCACTAGTAGTAACTATTTTAAGCAGTAAACACTATTAAACCCATTCCACTTTCACCTCTTTCTGAAATCTTTGTGGGGAGTGTGAGCAATTCTAATAGTTTAATACTTTTTCCTTCCTAGTCTCCCCCACTGTACATGGATTGCTAAAAGAATGTGAAGTCCTTGAACATTGGGCTCTTATATAATATTCTTCTTGAATTTTGACCATTCTGGGGATGCAGAACGGAGGTGGTATCTAGTCTTTTAGATAGATGCAAACATTTTCTTGAATACTGTTGTCCTACCACTAGGCAGTGAGCACCTTTAAGGGCAGAACTGTCATACTGACAGTTGTAATCTTCTTGCTGAGGGTGTGACAGTCTCGGTGAATAATAAATGAAAGAAGTATGTGGTAGGAAACATGGTTATTGTGCAACTTCTGTGCAGAGCAGATAATTGGAAGTCTGTATGCACACAGTCAATAATAGCTAAACTTAGAGTGTGAGCTGGATACTGTGATTGTTTACAAGTGTTTGGTTCTTCACCAGAGTATATATACTCTGTGTTTGTATACTATCGTTCACACCTGACAGTTAAGGAAACTCAGTCTTTGTGATTGATTGCTTCAGTCTTCATCCGTAGCTCCTTTGTTAGACAGTGCACTGTATACTTGGTGTACACACTGCGGGTGTGTCAGTTATACTTTGATTTGTTAGAGGCTCAGGTAAGAATGTTCTTAAGCTGCTTTATTGAGACTATAATATATGCCTTAACATTCACTCTTTTGAAGTGTACAATTGAGTGGGTTTTTTTAGTATATCCAGAGTTGGGTAGTCATGATCACTAATTTCAGAACATTTTCATCCCCTAAAAAAGAAACCCCATACCCAGTCACTCCCCTTGCCTCTTGCCCCTAGGCCCCAGCAGCCACAAATTTTCTGGATATTGGATATAAATGGGACCATATAATATATGGCCTTTTGAGACTGCCTTCTTCACCTGGCATATTGCTTTTCAGAATTCATCTATGCAGAATTCACCTATTTCATTCATGTGTGTGATGTATCTCATTGCTTTTTTGGCTGAATATTCCGTCATTTGGGTGTACCACATTTTATTTACTCATCAGTTCACCAATATTCGGGTTGTTTCCCCTTTTTGGCCATTATGAATAATGCTACTGTGAATATTCGTGTACAAGTTTTTGTGTAAACATATGCTTTCATTCTGAGGTACACCCTTAGCCATGGAATTGCTGGGGCATATGACTACTCTTTAACATTTTGAACAACCTCCAAACTGTTACGTTGAGTAGTTGCATTATTTTCCATTTCCAACACCAACATTTAAGTTCTGGTTTCTCCACATTCTCACCAACACTTGTTATTGTCTTTATTTATTTTCTAATTTTAGCCATGAAGCAGTGTCTTCTAATGATGTTGAGCATCTTGTCCTCTTTGTTTTCTGTTAGTGTGTTGTATTTGGAGAAATGCCTTTTCAAATCCTCATCCATTTAAATTGGGTTGTCATCTTAGTGATCTGTAAGGAGTTTGTTTTGGTTTAGTTTGTTTTTTTACATATCCTGTCTTATCAGGTATTATTTCCAAGAATTTTTCCCATTCTATAGGTTTTCTTTTTACTTTCTTGGTGTCTTTGTAGCATAAACATTTTCAATTTTGATAAAGTCCCCATTTTCAATTTTGATAAAGTCCCATTTGTCATTTTTTTTTCTTTTGTTTGTGCTTTTGGTATCCTAAGGTACTGTTGGCTTATCTAAGGTCGCAAAGGTTTTTATATGTGGTGTGAGATGTGTAGGAGTTGGGCTTCCTTCTTTAGCATTGGGATATCCAGTTGTCTGAGCACCATTTGTTGAAAAGACTTATTCATTGAATTGTCCTGGCTCCGTGGTCAAAAATCAATTGACCACATTTTCCACTACCAATGGGCTATTATTCCATTGATCTGTGTATCTGTCCTTATGCCAACACCACAGGTCTTCGTTACTGTAGCTTTGTGTAGTAAGTTTTGACATCACTGCGTTTGTGTCCTCTCTACTCTGTTGCTTTTCTTTATGCTTTGGGGAGTATACTGGGTCCTTGGCATTTCCATATAAATTTTAAGATTAGCTTGTTAATTTCTCCAAACGAAACAAAACCTGGAAATTTTTTTTTTTAAGATTTTATTTATTTGACAGAGAGAAACACAGCGAGAGAGGGAACACAAGCAGGGGGAGTGAGAAAGGGAGAAGCAGGCCTCCCGTAAGCAGGGAGCCCGATGTGGGGCTCGATCCCGGGTCTCCAGGATCCTGACCTGAGCCGAAGGCAGTTGTTTAACAAATTGAGCCACCCAGGCACCCCAAAACCTGGGATCTTGATAAGAGTTATGTTGATTGTATAGATCATTTTGGGGAATATGGCCATGAACAACATTAAATCTTCCAGTGCAAGAAAATGCCACTTAGGTGATACTTTATTTAGGTCATTTATTTTAGCATTCTGTTGTTTACAGTGTACAAGTCTTGTACTTTTCTTGTTTATTTGTAAGTATTTTATGGGGTTTTTTGTTGTTGTTTGGAAACTATGTGTAATTGGGATTGTTTTCTCTATTTCATTTTTAGATTATTCTTTGCTAGTGTGTAGAAATGCAATTGATTTTTTGTTTATCTTAAATCTTGCAATCTTCCTAGCATCTTAAAAGTTTTTCAAGAGTCCTTAAGATTTTTTATAAAAGAGATCGTTTTAATTGCCGTAGATGGAATCCCTAGTAGAATTTTGAATAGAGGGGCATTTGGGTGGCTCAGTTGATAAGCATCTGCCTTGGGTCGCAATCCCAGGGCCCTGGGATTGAGTCCCACATTGGGCTCCCTGCTTGTGTTTCTCTCTGTCAAATAAATAAATAAGATCTTTAAAAAGAAATAAATAAAATCTTTAAAATAAATAAGAATATTTAATAGAAGTGGTAAGAGCAGACACCCTTGTCTTGTTTCTGATCATAGGGGGTAAGCACAGTCTTTTATCATGAAATCTGATGTTAGTTGTGGCTTTTGTCAATGGCCCTTACCATGTTGAGGGTTGTCAGTATAATGTTATTTGGTCTCTTTGGTGACTTTCCATGATGGTTGTATATTTATATCCAAATTAGAAATTACAGTTTTGCTAAATTACTAGAACCATTGGGTCATTGAGTTGGGTAACATGAAATCCAAAGACACGTACAAGGATATTTGGAACCTCTTTGGAAAAACATACTGTGGCTGGGGTGCCTGAGTGGCCCAGTGGGTTAAACCCTCTGCTTTCGTTCAGCTCAGGCCATGATCTCAGGGTCCTGGGATCTAGGCCCGCATTGGGTTCTCTGCTCAGCAGGGAGCCTGCTTCCTCCTCTCTCTCTCTGCGTGCCTCTCTGCCTACTTGTGATGATCTCTCTCTGTCAAATAAATAAAATCTTTAAAAAAAAGAAAAACATACTGTGACTGCCTAACTTGAGCCAGATAAATAAGCATTTATTTATTAAAACGTTGAAATTATACATGTTCAGGTTTTTTAACTTCTACTTTTATTAGGATTAGTAATCTCATTGACTCTACCATTTGGTTCATTTCTGTGAACCATAGAAATAAACTTGAATTTTAAGTATAGATCTGAATTATTTTTTGGCAGTCAGTCTTACTCTCTGCATAGCCTGAAGGGATAAATGGCATGATCTGTGCTTTTAGACGTGGTAACTTTTATGTTTTCATTTAGACTATGAAATTAAGTTTAAGGGAAGTTCTGTGATGAATTGAAAAAGTGGAGAATATTGTGAACTATTTTGGAGGTAACACCAGGTGTGGAGTTACTATTTGGATACTTTCAGAAAGTCCTTTTTGTAGCCCTTTTTTTTTTTTTTTTTTTTTTTTTTTTTTTTTTTTTTTTTTTTTTTTTTTTTTTTTTTTTTTTTTTTTTTTTTTTTTTTTTTTTTTTTTTTTTTTTTTTTTTTTTTTTTTTTTTTTTTTTTTTTTTTTTTTTTTTTTTTTTTTTTTTTTTTTTTTTTTTTTTTTTTTTTTTTTTTTTTTTTTTTTTTTTTTTTT
>PITA01018323.1:0-40702 GCA_004023965.1 Spilogale gracilis
ATCCCAGGTCTCCAGGATCATGACCTGAGCTGAAGGCAGTCGCTTAACCAACTGAGCCACCCAGGCGCCCCGACTGCAAGATTTCTTTATCAGAGTACTTAACATATTTTTTAAATCCATGGATCACCTTCTTTTGCTTAGGAAAATGATTTATATTATAATTAAAAAAAAACAATTTCATGTGGAACAGGTACTCTTACACATTGCCAGTAGATGTGTAAAATGGTACAACCACTTGAAACACTTCTGGTAGCATCGACTAAAACTGAACATAGGTATATCCAGTGGTCCCACAATTCCTTCCTAGGTAAATACTCAGCAAAAATGGAACATATGTTCACCAAACACGTACTAAGAATATTCACAGCAGCAGTATTCATAATAGCTCCAAGCTGGAAACTATTTAAATACTCATCATTAACAGTAGAGGCACAGTATAGGCACATAATGAATACTACATAGAGAATAGCTTACAACTACACACAATAATGCAGATGAATCTTGCACTTTTTTGCAGATATATTATACTTGGATATAATTGTTGATTTTTCCTGATCAAAGTAATATAGTGAAAAACATTAGAAAACATAAAGAAATTAAAATTTCTTATAATCTGTCACTCAGAAATTACCATTGTTAACATACTGATATATCTTCTATTAGGTTTTTATACATATGCAATGTGAATACTCACGAATACATATGAAAAGGTTACCTAAAAAGATATATAATAAAATATTGAGAGACATTTTTAATTTTATGCTATGTATTTATTGCTAGGTAGTATCATAATATGAAGTATTACACATGCTGCTTTGTAAAATTCAATATACCACATATTTCTGGATCAACAAATACACATCTATCAGACTATTTCATGTCTGTATAATCATATATAGAGATTATCAATTCGCCCTGTCCTCTATTAATGAACAGGCAAGTTTATATCCATTTTTCATTAATATTAGGTCTCTAATAAATATACCTGCACACACATCTGTTTTTGTTCAATTAGTCATAGTTCTACAAATGGAACTGTTACCTCAACATACATATTGACAAACTGCCCTCCAGAAAATTTGTAACAATTTATTTTCCCACCAGCAGTGTTACAATCACAGCTATAAACATGATCAATAAGAAAAAAAAAAGAATCTGTTCACTTGAGAAGCAAATAAAGATTTCTAGTTTTTAATTTTGCAAAAATTTGATAACTAGTGAGGCTAAACACTTTAATATGTTTACTGGCTATTTCCTCCTTTGGTAAGTACACTTTTAATGTTTATTCATGATTTTATAATACAAAGAAAATCAGCAAACAGACTTCTGAAAGAAAAAAAATCTCGAGGCATAGCTCTCCTAGAGAATCGTCATCTTTAAAAAATTATTACTCTAATGATAAGAGTCCTGGTTGCTGCAAATGCAGTTTTTATTTCCCATAATTTTTGTTCAAAACCCTTTGGAGGACTCTTGAATCTGATCAAAATAGCTTAATGATGCAACCAGTAAATATTCCCTTTGATATTTTTCTATAGAACTTGTTAAACATGTCCTGTTTTAACTTGTGTGTCAATGTATTACATACATACCATGCCACTTTCCCTTGTAGACTGTCCCAAATGACCCGGATCCAATTCTCTGTCCCACTGTGATCTGCCCATCAGGAATCTCCCAATCATCACTTGAATCCCGTCTACCAAGTGTTTTCTTGAAAAAATTTGTGCAAAAGTCAAGCCAAAGCAAACAAAAAAGAGAGTAAAAATCAGTGGGAATGCTTTAAGCAAAAAACTATCTGCTCTTATATTTATTTCATAAAGGGAATTCTGTGTCACATATTGACATTATCATACATCACTATGTATCATATAATTGAAAAGGTGACATTACATTTAGCTATGGATTGTAAAACAAAAGAACTCAGAGGAAAAAAGATATCATCTATCCTCACCATTCGATTCCTATCCTCTGAGGATGAAGATGATTTCCTTTCCCGTTGAGGTCCTGGAGATTTCTGTAATGCTTTCACATTAGTGAGTGAGCCAGGCAATGAGGCAGGGGGAGTGGCAGACAAACCTGTGGTTGATCCTAAGTGAGCAAAATGAAAAATATATCTATTAAAGGAGGACCATGTATATTGAGGAGGGTCAAGTATATAAAGGAGGATCAAGATCTAGACTTCTTTTAAAAATGCAGCATATCTTTAAATATACACCTTTTGGAAATGACAGGCCAAGAGCGAGCCTCATGTGGTGATTTGCACTATAATTTCTTTTAGTTTTCTGGCTAATTTAATGACTTTTAAAACAACTGATTACAGATACAAACTTTGCTTATTGGTACAAAGTCCAGAAAAAAAAATAATCCTTCTAAAATAAGAGATCACTACTAAAACAATACTCCCCAAGTTTTGGTTTCTTTGATTAAAAAAGTAAAATCAATTTAAAAGCACACACATATATATAACCCCCCTGTAACTATTTTATGTTATTCTCAATAGCCAATCAATATAAAAACAGATGGAAACTCCCAAAAGGAAACATACTTTAATAATGGCCTTAATGTTAAGAGTATCTGGCTCTATCATTTTAGCCACTAAAACTTTAAAATATCCTATACTATTTAACTCTTAAATGGTTAGAAATATTGGTCAGTTCATTGGTTCCTGGATTCCTATTCTACTAAACAAAGATTATTTGTTACCTGTATAACGAAGTTAAAGTAAACAAAACAACACAGGTTTCTCAAGGTTTTCTGAAAAATTGCTACTTGTATAGAGTAAGAACAAAGTGTGTGCTATGGCCTCTTGGCCAAGTTACTACAAATGGAAATATCCTATCAACCAAGTGAGCCCAACGGATACACTGAAATAGACTCAGTTGGCAGGGCCGCATCCTTTTCCAAATGCTGACTAAGGAAAAATCCCAAGTTCATCTACCTGGTTTTAGAGGGTTCAAGCCAATGACTCTTAGTAGGGCCTGAGTATAGCTAAGTAGAACTGAGACGTCCAATAATATTTGCATAACAGAACAAAAAGATCTCCAGAGAATCTTTTTTTTTTTTTTTAAAGAAGATAACTATTTGAAGGTAGGGAGGTGTCATTCACTATATTTTCAAAGAATAAGGATACCAGTGCATACATTTCAATGTTTAAACTATTGAATTTTATCATTACTACATCACCATCATCATGTAGAATTTCCATGATCTAACTCAGAATTTTCTAAAAGAAACTGGCATCTGGAATGTCTGTAACTAGAGCGTAATCTATTTCCACTGACAACTTTCAACGTCTTAAAGCCTTAACTACTTGCTCAGGCCTTGTACTCCTGATCTACTGAGGATGGCACTGTACTACTTATTTTAGTCACACTACTCAGCACCCGGGACTTCAAGCCCATTCTGTGGATTTTAAGAGCAACATGTGGGCCGAGAGAGCAAAAATCTCAAACACCAAGTGGCACCACTACATTCAGAATGAGTAACAGACATCAGCAAAAGTCAGTAAATGGAATTCTTTAAAAATATCTATAGCAAGATACCTGTCTGAATTTTGACTTAAATGTTTAAAAATCGTGAGTGAATTATACGTTTAGCCTTCCCCCTCACATTAGGGCATAAGTGACAGTGTCAATCCTCAAATTTTCTAAAGTATGCTAAAGTATCCCAAGTATATTACAGACCTTTTTTAAGGCTTCCTACCTTTGATTTAACATAAAATATACATGTCATACATTTAAAAAAAGAATACTACTCTTACAGAAAAATAAAGCCATAAGTCTAGCAAAATCTCATAATTGGGTTTCCATTTTTATTTTTTTAAAAACCACGCAAATTGATATTATTAATAGTCATGAAGGCTATGGCCTACATGGATTAAAATAAAATTCATACTGAAGGACACCCCCGCCCCAACATACATTATTTATTGCCACCCACTGAGTTTAAGAAGTTATCACGACCAAAAAGCAAGAAATATAACAAAAAACAAGATGGACATCTCAGCTTAGAATTTTCTTGCTTTTAAAAATTTATGACAGACAGCATACAGAAAGCTTGTGGTAGTATGTGTGAGAAGCACATTCAGAGCATTCCAGCCAGGCCAAGCAGAAATTTAGTACTGAAAACTCTCACACTTACAAACACACGCTGTGAGGGTGAGGCACAAACAGTATCTGTAGTTTATATTTAGTTTGCTTTGGGTGAAAACAAGAAAGAAGAGCCCAACTACCTCTGAACACTGGGCCAGGCTCAAAATCAAACACTATTTCACTGGGGACAGAATGTAGGAGGGGACTGGGAGTCCGGGATTGGCATTTCCGAAGACAGCGCATCAGCTCGTTCAAAGGGGCTGTTAGAAGAGAAAGAGAGGGGCAGGCAAACACAAGAAGACAGACACACAGAAGAAATGAAAGAAGTCATGGGAATAAATGAGCTGAAGCCTGCTTCACAAAATAATTCTGGATGTCTAAAAATTTCTGCTTGTTTTCATAAAATCCCAGTGACTTTTTATAAAGTGACTCATAAAAAGGAGAAGAAATGCCATTTGATTTTTGACATGCAGTTTTTATGACTAAGTTAATGCTGTAATGCTAACATGATGGCAACATTTAAATGCTGGATGTATTGGGCAAAATTACCAAAAGCCACAGTCATTAAGACATACGAAAGTCAAACTGGCAGCAACATTAACTGGCGGGTTCACGGAATAACAAATGGAAAAAACCCCCCAACTTTGTGAACTACATGTTATAGTGAATACTAAGCCCAGTATCTAAGGCAGGGTTATCATTTTGGCAGGTTCACAGGTATACAGAAACATAACAAAAGATGGTTTATACAATGTTTACTCAATATAAAATATCTTTTAAGTCTGGGCTTAGATATTTTGAAGATAAAGCAGGTCACACTGAAGAGACTGACTCTGAACAAGATAAACAGGTTTTTACAGGCTCTCATTAGACAGAAGACAGCTGAAAAAGCAAGCATGAAGGACCACCTTCATTTCTTCCACCTGGAAGAAATCTTTAGGACAGTTTCAAATATCATTTTTGGGAAAACATTATATAGGGGCAAAATTTACTTTAAAAGTAATTTCTTAAGCAATGTTTTATGTCCCCAATTTTCACAGAGTGCTCGAGTGAATATCTGATGAAAATTCTGTAAGAAATCTCAACTCAATTTCTCATTTTATTTACTGGATGAGTAAGAGGACAATAAGATTTCTATTAGGGTCCATTCTTTTTTTTTTTTTTTTTAAGATTTTATTTATTTATTGGACAGAGAGAAACACAGCTAGAGAGGGAACACAAGCATGGGGAGTGAGAGAGAGAGAAGCAGGCTTCCCGCTGAGCAGGGAGCCCAATGTGGGGTAGATCCCGGGGCTCTGGGATCATGACCCAAGCGGAAGGCAGACACTTAACGACTGAGCCACCCAGGCATATTAGGGTCCATTCTATACGATGTGCATTTCAAATACTTCTACACAGCTGAAGAGAAGAGGCTGACAATTCTAACAAACTGAGAAGTATGACAGGCAATCTAAGGGACTCTCAAGAATGATTAAGGAAAATCAAGTTTTAACTGATTCTAAGCTCAATCACTGACAATTAGAGGTATTAGTGGAGGCTCCCAAAGGAAATTTAGCATCTCAAGTTTTGGAGATGGTTAGAAATCAGTAAAGTGGGTAAAATAGTAAGGTTCTCTTTGATGATTTTAAAATTCTAGATAGTATATTTAAAATGACACTTCCTTTTTATGTCCTTTTTCTCTACTCATCTTATAAATCAGTTAAAATTGTATTAGATATAAATGACAAATAATAAAGAAAAGCAAAAACTATTTGGGGCTTTCTCTATACATTTTTCTCTGTGTCTGTGTTTCATGAAAAAGCAAATATAAAGGAGACAAGCAGCAAAGCAATTGCATTTTTCTGTTTTTTTTTCTTTTTTCTGTTGTTTTTTTTTTTTTAATGGAAATCACTACTTACCTCCATCACTACGAAACCCTTGGTCTCTAATCAAGTCCTACAAATAAACAGTAATGGATATTTATTCAAAGCATATGGTAAGAAAGTAATAGCAACACTCAACTTTCACTAACCATTAACAGAAAGGTTAATTCAAAATAATACCTATCTTATAATGACTTCACAAAACAAAGAATATGAAGTTAGCTGGTAAACCTGATTAACACTGGGAAGCACTTGCCAACCTAACGTTATACTAAAGGGATTATTAGTCCTGATCAAAAGCTGAAATCCATTTCAGGCCATTCAACACCAATGGCTGTGTCACTTGTTAAAAAAATTCTAATGGCACATGTTAAGAGCCATAAAATGTTCATACCCTTTAATCTTGTAATTCCACTTCTGGGAATTTTTCCTAAGGAAATAATTCAGAAGAAAAAATGATATGCACAAGGATGTCCAGTGCAGCATTAGCCATCATACTAAAAAAACCAGAAATAATTACTTCCCTATTACAGAAATATAGACATTTGGGTTGAGTAAATTATGGTGCATCAATTTAATAAATATTATGTGGCTACTGAAAAATTATGAAGTTTGTATCATGAAACATGTTTACAATATGATAAAAAATAAAATTAAATGTATATTGGTTACAATTATAAAAATACAGGTGTGTAAGGAAACATGAGAAGGGGAAAATTAAAATGGTTCAAACAAGGGTTTTAACATCTGTATGATTAAAACACAACTCTTTACAACAGACAATATTGGGGGAGAGAAGGGAAAAGTATACTGGCATTGCAATATTATTTGGACCTTCATAAGTAGAACTTCGTTTTTTATCCAGTTTAATATGAAGGATTGAATAGCCCCAAATGTCTCTAAACAGGCTCAAAGGCTCTTTACAAAGAGGCAGCTTTTTGTTTATAGATTAAGACCTACAGTAAATTCCACAAATGCATCTCTATCATGTTCAATGTATTATATAAAGCCTTCAACATCTTCTACAGAATAACCAACAAATACTTAAATTAAGATCTGGCAAACAAGGTGCTAGGTATTAGGGGTTGTGTGGCTACCAATAAATAACAAATCCTGGTGTCACTAACTTTGTGTTCTTGAGGTTGTAATCTAGGTGGAAGAAAGACATACAAACATGGAAATTAAATAATGTAACAATAATAGCTTAAGGAAACAAAAGAGGTGCCAAAGATGCTTAGTTAAATGCCAAACAGTATGAGTGAAAAGATTCTTTTTCTTTTTTCTTCTTTTTAAATGTATTTATTTGACAGAGAGAAATACAGCCAGAGAGGGAACACAAGCAGGGGGAATGAAAGAGGGAGAAGCAGGCCCTCCACAGAGCAGGGAGGCCGATATGGGGCTCGATCCCAGGTCTCCGGGATCATGACCTGAGCCGAAGGCAGTCACTTAACCAACTGAGCCACCCAGGCGCCCCCCGCCCTTTTCTAAAGATTTTACTTATTTATTTGACAGAGAGAGAGAGCACAGGCAGGGGGGACCAGTAGGCAGAGAAAGAAGGAGAAGCAGACTTTCCACGGAGTGGGGAGCCCAACACAGGGCTAGATCCAAGGGTCCTGAGATCATGACCCGAGCCCAAGGCTTAGCTGACTAAGCCACCCAGGTGCCCCCAGGTGAAAGTTCAAAGGACAGACAACAGTAAGACCTTATCATTGGTGAAGCATTTCAAGAGATGAACTATGAGTTGGGGCTTGAGGGATAGATAAGAATGGAGGGGGGCGGGAAGCAGAGGACCTGCTGGACAGGAAGAACAACACAAAGGCAGAAAGGCCACATCCCTTTCTGTGTTGCTGCATCAGCTTTGTGACTCCTCATAACCAGGGATCAGCCATTTTTGGCTTTTTCCACTCTTACTGCACCATAAACTTCTACTTTTCAATGTGTTCTTAAAGCTCCTTGACAACCTTATTATTTGTTCTAAGTTAAAGAGAATCTTCTCCAATACTGTCTATTTCAAACTCTTTCTCATCCCCTGTAGTTCTTTTCTTATTATTTCTTCCCTTTAGATTGATAGAGAAAACAAGCCATCAGAGAACATTCTGTTCTGCCCCTATATTTATGAATATTTGCATGGTAATGTTAGCTATAATTTCTAAATCCTTACTATGTGCAAGGCACAATAAGAATTTTCAATCCGCTGTAAGAGGTAGACACTTCTCGCTTCAAGGTTAAGTCATGTGCCCAAGATCATATAGCCTGTTAGGAACTACAGAGCTCTATGTCCATCTTTAATAGCTTCTGAGGAACATTGTTTCCACGTTAAAGGAACTTTACTATATTAGTACAATTATCCCCTATATTGTTATTTTCAATCTCTCTCTTCACCTGCTTCTTTCCCTCAAGTTACAAATATGCATTAACACTCTCACATTAAGGGGCACCTGGGTGGCTCAGTCGTTAAGCATCTGCCTTCGGCTCAGGTCATGATCCCAAGGTCCCAGGATTGAGCCCTATATCGGGCTCCCTGTTTGGCAGGAAGCCTGTTTCTCCCTCTCCCACTCCCCCCTGCTTATGTTCCCTCTCTCGCTATGTCTCTCTCTGTCAAATAAATAAATAAAAATTAAAAAAAAAAAAACTCTCACATTAAAAACGACTGTCCCTCAACCCTGCTTTAATCTATGGCCCCTGTTATTCCTTTACAGCCAAGCTTCTCAAAACTGATACTTAACTCACATCTTCACCTGCCTTGCTCTCCTCCACCAGCCCTCTAAAACAGTTCTCAATGAAGTCAAAGTGACAAAGTGACATAGTCCAATAGTCATTTTTAGTCCTTTTCACACTTGAGTCTCACTGGCAATTAACATCAACTACTTCAGGATTCTTGAAGTCCCTTTTCTCCCTTTGGCTTCTGCAACACTACTTTCTCTTACTTATCTGAAGTTAGAATTAGGAAGAGCAGTCCACAAAAGAGACACAGAATGACAGTCTAATATAATTCAGTGGGGCTGCATATTCTATCCTTTTGGCAATTTATATATACTCTTTGAGTAATATCATTCACACTCATGACAAATATGTATCTCTCTTCAAGAGAGATATTTAACTGCTACTGGACTTCTAAACCAGTGAAGTCCCTCAGACATCTTAATGTCAATACATATGTTCAAAATAATAGTTACCATTTTCATTTCTACAAGTTCTGTTCTTTTTCCTTTGGTATTTTCTATCTTAATGAGTGGAATGAATGGTATCTATTCACCCAAGCCAGAGAAATCTGAGCATTATCTTCTACCTCTCATCTCTTTCACCTCTTTCTTCTATTACTTTACAGAACAGGGGTTAAACACAAGCCAGAAAGAGCAGCTTTTATATCCCATTTCAATCATTTTAAAAAAAGATTTTATTTATTTATTAGAGAGAAACACAGCTAGGGAGGGAACACAAGTAGGAGGAGTAAGAGAGGGAGAAGCAGGCTTCCTGCTGAGCAGGGAGCCTGATGCGGGGCTCGATCCCAGGACTCTGACGCTTAATGACTGAGCCACCTAGGCGCCCCACCATTTCAATCATTTATCAGTGATGCGATCTTGGGAACTTTCTTAACCTCCCTAACTCTAATTTTCTCAACAGTAAAGTAAGAATAAAAATAGTACTTAACCCATGAATGTTTATGGGTACAGAGTAATAAAATTTATATGAAGCACCTAGTACAGTACTTGCCATACACTAAGCATTCATAAACAGTAGGCATTTTCAAAATCATTCCTAACAGTCTTGCCTGCAAATTTCTCATGTATTCAAAAGATTATTCCAGAATATAGAGCTGAGCACTTTCTCTCCCACTCAAAAATTTTCAAATTCCCTACTACTAACTCTTACAGAGACCTTAAAGTAAGACGCAACACATTTCAGTATGGACTCTACCCACCTAGTTTTGATCTTCAACCATTCCCTACCCTTCTCCCAAGTCCTAAACTCCTACAATATCAACTATTAATCATATCCCATGCAAAGGTATTTCCATACTTTTGCACGTACTATGTCTTAACAAATGTCCTTTCTTCTTAAAATGCCAACTGAGCATCCTTAATCAACTCCTATGCATTCACCATTTACAATGTGACTTAAATATTTATCCTTTTCTGTTAAATATTCCTATATACAAGGTAGAGTTTATTACCCTCTTCTATAAACTACCCCTATATATATTTGTCTATTTATATGTCTGATTCATACATTAGACTGTGATCTCTTTGAGGTCAAAGACTGTGTGCTAATTCATCCTTAATTTCCAATTCTGTCATACTGCCTCTTCCAGAGTCAAAACAACCTGGTTTACTAAAAGAAGTGACAAAGATTTGAGCTGAAATGACTGAAATTGAATGAAAATGCTGAAGAATTTATATATTATCTTATAATCAGTACAAAGTCAATGAAAGTTTTGGAAGAAGGAAACAGATGATGACAGAGGTATAAAAAAGTCTAGAAGGTAATGGTCTAAAAGGATGTTAGTACTCTAAAAATGGCCATAATTTTGAGCATAATGAGAACAGACCTAAGAAAAAAGATTTGATCTTTTTAAAATTTTATTTGAAAAGAAAGAGAGATAGCGAGAGAGGGAACGCAAGCAGGGGGGAGTGGGAGAGGGAGAAGCAGGCTTCTCGATGAGCAGGGAGCCTGATGTGGGGCTCGATCCCAGGACCCTGGGATCATGACCTAAACCAAAGGCAGATGCTTAATGACTGAGCCACCCAGGAACCCCAAGATTTGATTTCTTTTTTTTTTTTTAAGATTTTATTTATTTATTTGACAGAGAGATCACAAGTAGGCAGAGAAGCAGGCAGAGAGATAGGAGGAAGCAGGTTCCCTGCTGAGAGAGCCTGCGGGCCTTGATGCCAGGACCCTGAGATCACGACCTGAGCTGAAGGCAGAGGCTTTAAGCCATTGAGCCACCCAGGAGCCCCAAGATCTGATTTCTTATTTCACAGTCTCATTATTCCCATACTTCCCTCTCCTACTTTTTTCTTCTTTTGTATTCAGGTCTAACTAGATAAAGGAAGACCTTATTAGTTGAGAAAAATTGATATTAGGAAAAGGCCACTTAAAATGAATCCAATAAAAACAGAGAAAAAATTTTGAAGTAAAAAGTGGGAACAAAGCCCAGAATTTAGAAATTTATCTTGAAAAATGAAATTAAAATCTATAATAAAGATTTTCTTTTACATTTAGTAAATTTTGTTATTTAAGTTATTTATTTGAGGGGCACCTGGGTGGCTCAGTTGGTTAAACAACTACTTTCAGCTCAGGTCATGATCCTGGAGTCCCAGGATTGAGTCCCACATCAGGCTCCCTGCTCAGCAGAGAGTCTGCTTCTCGCCTCTCATGCTCTCTCTCTCTCATATACTCTCTCTCTCAAATAAATAAGACATTTTTTAAAAAAGATTTATTTATTTGAGAGAGAGGGGGTGGGGGAAGGGAAGGGGGATAAAGAGAATCCTGAAGCAGAATTCACACTGAGAACAGAGCCTGATGTAGGGCTCGATCCCATGACCCTGAGATCATGATTTGAGTTGAAACCAAGAGTTGGCCATGCAACTAACTAAGCCACCCATGTGCCCCAATAAACTTTAAGTAACAATTTCAGTATGTTAATTGTTAGAACACAGAAATCAAGTTTTTTTTGTTCATAATACAAAAGTTGTAATAGCACAAACTGAAATCCTCAATTTCATATTCATCTTTTATAACATAGGCATAATCATTTTTATAAAAACTGTAGGGGCACCTGGGTGACTCAGTCAGTTAAGTGGCTAACTCTCGGTTTTGGCTTGGGTTATGATCTCAGGGTCCTGAGACGGAACCCATGCTGGGCTCTGCACTCAGCAGGCAATCTGCTTGAGGGTTCTCTCCCTCTGCCTCCCTCCACCTGCTCGCTTTCTCTAAAGTAAAGAAATAAATCTTTATAAAAAATTTAGAGGGCTTCATCAATTCCCTGAAGGGCCTCTATCAATCCTCTGATGCTTAAATCATTTTCATTTGAAGAGCCTATTATATTGTCATCTCTCTGAATCTTTTCGATTAACTGGACTAATTTAATTCTACGGTATTACTTATTTCTCAATGTTTTTTTGTAATTTCAGCAGTTCTTCAAAGCCCTTTTTCACTGTCTTCATAAAAGCCTTAAAATATTTCCTTTGGGGGGGGGCAGATTTGCAAACAATTTGCATTATGTTTTCATTGAAATGTTGGATAATAATGTAAGGGGATTGAAATGCAAACTGGTATTAGATAGGGAGAGATGTTTGTGTGGGGACTAATATTGAAGCATTCTGTTAATAAGTGAATATTTTCCTGTTAGGACAATTTTTGCTTCTCTACTGAACCTTATAACTGTGAGGACTCACATAAGGAATGTGTATAAAAGGAGAAAAATTCCTATCTTCTAACACTCAAGTAACCGCCTCACTAATTCTAATACCCTGTTTACTTGGGGAAACAGTTTTACCTTCCTTTTTATTTTTATTATTTATCCTTAGTGTTTATTTATTTTAACTTCCTTTTAAAATATAATTACTTTCCAAAGCAAACGAGCTTGGTGGGTTTTCTGTTTTGTTGCTTATTTCAGAGATTAAGGATAACCTACACTCTTTATATGAAAGCACAAATTCTGAGAGAAGTGACACCTAATTCTAAGACCACTATAGCTCAGGTAGCGAGGCAACTTATTTTCTTCTGTGACTCAATTATTGGATATCCTGTAAATAAAGTTTTATGGAACTAAAACCACACCCATTTGTTTATATTATATCTGGCTGCTTTCATACTACAATGACAAAGTTCAGCAGCTGTCATTAGAAATCATATGAACCATAAGCCTAAAATATTTACTATTTGGCCCTTTAAGAAAAAGTTTGTTGATCCCTTGTCTATAATATGGGAAATTTCCTGTTTCATATTCTAACCCTTTTACTGAAATAAATATTTTTGAGAGAGATATCACAGGTAGGCAGAGCAGCAGGTAGAGAGAGGGGAGGAAGCAGGGTCCCCGAAGAGCAGAGAGCCTGATGCGAGCCTTGATCCCAGGACTCTGAGATCATGACCCGAGCTGAAGGCAGAGGCTTTAACCCACTGAGCCACCCAGGTGCCTAATAGTAGTAACGATTTCTACCGCCAAGAAGCTCTAAATGAAGAAGCAACACTAAGGTATATAAGTAAGTTACAGTGAGCAAGATAAATTGGAAAAGTAAAAACATCAAGAGTGACCAGCCAGAGAGGAGCTAAAATAGTTGAAGAGATGAGATTAAAATATATGATGATTATACAAGATACATTTTTTAAAAATCTTTTTTTAAAAGATTTTATTTATTTATTTGACAGAGAGAGAGAGAGAGAGAGAGAGAGAGAGAGAGATATCACAGGTAGGCAGAGTGGCAGGCAGAGAGAGGGGAGGAAGCAGGGTCTCTGAAGAGCAGAGAGCCTGATGTGGGCCTTGATCCCAGGACTCTGAGATCATGACCTGAGCTGAAGGCAGAGGCTTAACTCTCTGAGCCACCCAGGCGCCCCACAAGATACATTTTTAAAAATGAGTGATTAAAACCTAGTGAGAAACTTTACAAAAAAAGAATATGGAAATATTCATGATATAGAGAGAGATGGAATACAGCGGCATGGTCGAAAAAGTAAGGCAGGTAAAAAGGTAGTTTTGCATGTCTTGTATATAAAGTAATGATTAGTTTTTAAGGGTTATTTAACTTAAAGTTGTACTTTTAGAAATTTAGATAAAGATCTCAAATTGATCTAAATAAAAAATCTGCAGTTGTATTTCTATTTCTTTACCATAAAATGGCCAAGGGATTATCTGTTAAACAAATGAAGACTTTTGCAGAAACAATGTCGTAGGGAAAAAAATCAAAACAACTCCATAATGTGGCACCAGTTAAGTATTTAATACCATCAAAGATGATGACAAAGCTTTTCTGATGAGTAATTCATGAAAAGTCTATCACTAATAATAACTGACACGCATTTCTGATCTATATTATAAGTGTGGCACCAAAATAAAGAAATACAGGTATTTTTTTAGTTCTAACAATGCTAGATTACTTACATCAATATTAACAGGTTCTATTGTGTTTATATGCACATTTGGAGCTGATGAGGACCGGTCTCGTTGTCCAAATTGATTTCGATGATCTTCATCTGCTGGTCGGAAAGGCTGTGGAATTGGAATGGATTTTGAAGGAGACGGACTGGTGAGAATTTGGGGCCTGGAAAAATCAAGTCATTGAAAGATAAGATTCAGAGCAATTTTATAGAGATAATAACATAAAAAAAATGGATGATACAAAGATTTCCTTGTAAAGCAATAAGAATCCAGCAGTAACTGGGTTTAAAAAACTAATATATGCCTACAGCTAATACTGACAAAGCTGCTTTTGCTCAAGCAGACCCTCCAGGGACTATCAATGATAACTGATTTTTATCCGAAAAACTCCAGGGAAATCTACAAATGGTTAGAAATTACCTATGGTTAGTCAGCTAAAGAAACTCTCTAAAGTTACACAAAAATCTCTACATACTAGAGACTGACTGTGAATAGTACCTGCTATTCTTTTTCTACCTTTGTCATTTCCTGACAGCCAAAGTTACTAAAATGAAATTTTTATGGAAAGTATTAGGAAATTACGAATATTTTGAAAATATGCCTCTGGATTTCAGGGCCTGAAAGATATATCTGTTGCTTTACATAGGATTGAATTAAGATCTTAAACAAGTGGGGTGCCTGGGTGGCTCAGTTGGTTGAGTGACTGCCTTCAGCTCAGGCCATGATCCTGGAGACCCAGGATCGAGTCCCACATCAGGCTCCTTGCTTGGCAGGGGGCCTGCTTCTCCCTCTCTCACTCCCCTTGCTTGTGTCCCCTCTCTGGCTGTGTTTCTCTCTGTCAAATAAATAAAATCTTTATAAAAAAAAAAAAGATCTTAAACAAGAGCAAAAAGACCATTTGTAAATCCAAAAGACGAACCTTACAGTTAGTCTTTCATACTTTAAAATTTGTACCATGTCCAATAATTGAGCAATGAAAGAGAATCATATATTAAACATTAAAGCAAATCTTTTTAAAAACTGCTTTTTGATGAGATCACCAAAACAGGTGACAGAATAACGTATATTTTGGTACTGTATAAAAGTAAGAAACTCCATGATCTCTCAATGCCCTGAAATGAACCTGGCACTCACAGAGCGCACTAAAGTTTTGTGAATAGATTGTAAACATCAGTGAGGAGTCTAGGTTCCTCAGAAGGGAACTGGGAAGGGGGTATCACATGATAGGGGAGGTATGGTTGTCTCCGTGAGCTCTATCAAGACCAATGAATGACACAATGCTAACAGCCTCTCTACAGAGATTGGTTGTCATTCCACCCCATTTTATGCAAACTCTGTAATAAATGGTTATTATCTTCTTTCTATAGCCAGAAAGACAATGTGGAGGAATACAAAGACATTTTGTCGGGAGACAGGGTTTAGAGAGGAATGGGAAGAAAATATAGTATAAAAGAAGTAGACAGAGGTTTGAAAGGCCAAAGAAACCAGTGACAAAAAGGTGTTTTTTTTTTTTTTTTAAGGTTCTGAATAAAGCACATTAACAAAATCTGAACCATACCAGTTTATGGTTTAACTCTCTGAAGCATGCCCTTAAGGGCAGGGAAAGAAATTTTAAGCTTATCTGTTCCTATTAATGGAGTTCATTTAGAACCGAAATAAAAATACAATATTATGTACTTTAAAAAATTAGTATCACCCAATGAGAATTACAGGCTAAAACTGATGGACCTGGCCTTTAGAAAAATTACCATGCTCCACTTGTCCTTTTTACTCTGTTAATTATTGAGACATTTTTAGTTTGTGACAGAACTATCTTTACTTTTGCTTTAGGCAGCCAAATATATGCCTTTTGCTAAGGGATTTTGGGAAGAAGTAAAAGAATGTAGAAATGAGAAAACTGGTTTTTAAAAAAAAGTTTTGGAAAATACACCTACTTTAAAAAACCATAGCTGATTTAAAGTCTCAAGTCAATAGACTAGCTTAACTTAGGACTTAAAAGTGGAAAAAGCCTGAATTAACTAGTTGTATAGGGAGTCTAATTAATATAATTGGTCTGGCACAGTCCTAAATGACAGCAAGTCATTTCTGAAAGTTACTAAGTAAGACTATGACTGCAATGTGTAGTTTTATAACAAAGCAGAACATGTATTCAAAGGGCATTGGTCCAGAAGTAGGAAAAACAAAAACCTGGATTTAAAAGAGAGATTTTACTACCTAAAGAATGGATATATAAGAATGTGAAGATATCTTGCATATTACACAACATCAGAGAGTATATTTTGCAGTTGGTATCTAACACCACTCAGTAGAAGGCATATAAAGTCAATTTACCTAGCCTTGACAGCAAGTACATAACTTTGGAGAAAACGTCAAGTAAATATGTCCTGGTATCATTAAACATCTGGGTCATGTCCTAATCCCACACTTAACAAAAGCAATCTTTGGATTATAATTTAGTTTCTCATAAATATCTTCTAAAAGTGGTCTGAGCGCCGGTCCATCCAACACAAGAACTTTGGTCTATACAACAGCTATATATCTCATGGAAATGAATTTACCTGGAATTCTGATTCAGTCTTTTCTAATTCTGGTCATTGTAAACCAGTTGGTCTTTAATAATTCTCATCATTTCTGGGGACTGATAAAATTCAGTTTCCATACTGAGATGTCTTTACCTGGACCAAGACGATTTATACCCTGCGAAGTATGTTGGGAGCCAGCAAACTGGTTTTCTCCTGATACCTCTATCTTGCTGCAAACCTTTTCAAAGCAGTATTAGATTAAAAAGACAAAGAATTTTACCTCTAACACCCTTCAGCAAATTACCAGTTAGTTTAGATCTCATTTTCAGTCTAGAATATTAAGCTTTTTTTAAAAGAGTATTAAAAGTTTTGAAGCAAAGTGACTACTTCTCTTCAGCAATGTGCAACATTTTAAAATAATGACTTTTCAAACATTCATACATCCCACAGCATTGTTAAAAAGCAGGAAAGAAAACAAACTGAGGGTTGCTGGAGGGTAGGGGAGAGGGATACAGTGGCTGGGTTACGGAAAAAAATAAGAATTAATAATAAAAAAAAGCAGAAAAGGAGGTACAAACTGGCCAGTGTATCACTTCTTCAATATGTCTTGGTTACATCCATTATTATATGTATTTCATGAGCACTGTAGTTGTTATAAGAACTATTAACAAAATGCAAAGGAATAGCAGTATAGAACAGGATTGGCTTCTGTCTTTTCATAGGCACATATAGACACTTGTGACATAAAAGCAAAAGTTTGAACACCTTTCTTATCATTTGCTCAAGAGCAGAATGTACATCAGTTTAGTTATAAATAAAATACTTGTGGCATAGGCAAATGGTTTTTCAGTTTTAAGACAGCATCCTTTCAGGGGAAGGTAACTGTCGTGGATCATTACCATTCTAAACCTTCAGAAAGACCACGTTAATTTCATTGTGATGTTCTGTAACTCCGCTCATAGAACTGGGATCTACCATTAGAAAGGCATCATGGTCTATAGAACTTGTCAGGAGTAAATGCCATAGCCAAAAGATTTTAAAAAACAAAACAAAACAACACTTTGGTCTAAGAACAAACCAGGTACATAAAACTAACAATAGTGACAGCAAAAAAAAAATGACTCTACCAGAGCAGGTAACCGTTACAACAACAACAAAAATTAATAGCTGCATTTTCTAGTGTTCCAAAGTAGATAAAAATATCCAGTCCTTAATACAAATCTTTTGTTAAATTTTCTAGCCTGAAACCTCTAGAAAGGTTGGCTTTGTAAAATTACAGGTCTCAGGATCGTCCACTTATTTTTTTCTGTCTCTAGGCAGAAAAGAGAGCATTACACTGTGAAGAGAGGAAGGAAGTAGGGTTCAAACTGACAATAAATATTAATGATCTTAACTAATTATCTCTGGAATATTATAGAACAGAATGCCATGTGGGGACATTTTTTTAAACATATGCTTCCAAATACAGCACAATTTATTCTGCCTCAAATCCAAAACGGAAAGAGAATGCAGACCTGTGTAAGAAATTCTCCAAAACACTAATATCTGTTACTCATCATCATCTTTTTCCCCCCTCTTATGACGCTTGAATATATGATGCATTTATATCATCTTTAAAGTCAGTTTTCAACTTTATTCTCCACAACTAATACTAGTAATATTTTTCTTTACACTTTACACATATCCATCCCTTCTCCACAATGCTACTACCCCAATTCAAGTCTTTATTGTCTCTCATTATCTTCACTATGAACAGTATCTGAGTTGGCCTTCTTCACCCTCAACATTTGTCTATTGATCTATCTGTGTATCACTGCTAATTGCTTCTTTCTTTAAATTTTCACCAGGTTAGTCTTCTGCTCAAAAACCTTTTTCCCCTCTTCTCTTAAGTCTAAATTCCAGCTTGAATTCCAACATTCTTCATAATCTGGTCTTATATGTGATACTTCTCAATTTAGATTAGCTTCTGTTCACTCTCAAATCTACCACTCCCATTCCCTTTGTTTAAGCTATTTCTTCCCTACCAACCCACTACCATGCTTTTTTCCCCCTGGATTCATTCAGATTCTAGAATTCTTGAAAGTCCAGTTCAAATCCCATTTCTTCATTAAGTGTTTTTGACTACTCTCACTAGTCTCCTGTCTACAGGAAACAATCATATTTATATCCTCACATTAAAATAGCATATCATCTGAGAAATTATATACTAAAGAGGCTAAAAGACATACAATTTTTAAATTGTTTGCCACCATCTCACTGGTCAATGCTACTTTTCTAAATGGGAATCATACACTTCTATATTTGATATTACCTAATAAAGTGATGAGCACAAGGCAGGGACTCTAAATGATCTGTTAGTTGATTTTTTCAAGACTGGTCCTGAAACAGTCTGTCAGTTTTAATCCCATGTATCTTATCAAATGCATGTACGAATTTGTCTGGTGTGATAAAATAAGTTACCTGAAAAAAAATTCTTAATTTAACAATCCAAATAGTTGGAAAGGTTTGTAATTAACCAAAAGATCCAAAAGAAATCAGCTCAAATAACACTGTCATTGAACAGCAGGAGTCAAATCATACCCAGTAGAATCAGAGGGGGGAGCGGAAGGGGATGATCCAGACGTAAGGGCAGTCTCTGCTATGGAGGCCTCCTCCTGTGATATTGGGTGGTGCTCAAAGAACTTGGAGACAAACAGCAAACTGTGAGGCAAAAACAAAAACAAAACAAAACAAACCTAACTTGTGCAAAACCCAGAAGCTTCATATACCAGAATACATTATAGAGTTAACAGAAATATTTGAGATCAAATTCTACTTTCAGAAATGACTGTTAAATTCAATTAGTCGTATTTTTGCCTGAAGGCTTATTTAAAAAAATAGTACATTGTACTTTGAAAGGCAAGCTTATAATCCAAAACTAACTGCTCTACACAGCAAATTTCTACATATTAGAGAGGAAAAATCATGCTGTATGGTTAAGGAATTAGAAGAAAATATATCTACCCTCTCAGATTACATCATTATAACATACTTTATAGAGTTGAAGTCTCTTTGCTCAAGTGATCAAGAAAAGTAAAAAGACCTTAGCAGTAGCAGCAGCAACAACAACAAAAAAGATTACAATAGACTCAGTCTAATCTATTATAGAAACTCTGGCATAAAGCAAATCAAAATTTTAGAAAGAGATACACCGGGTGCAAAGATTTTATATCTTCTTTTAAATAAACTGGGCAGGGGAGGTTGAAGAAGAGAGAAAGAGACAGAGAGAAAGAGAGAGAATACATATAATTTACAAAACAGTGACAGAACCAGAACCCCTGATTTGTGATCCAAAAATACAATGGTTAACTTAATTGAAATCACAACCACGCCCCTTCCAAAAATCATCTAAAAATGATGTTTACGGGCAAGGGAATCTTTATTAATTAAAAGAGGATATAAGACATAAATGTAATATATAGCTTAATCAGAATTACAATCTGGGAGACCAGTACTGCCTACACTACACAGTATTTTCCAGCCATCCTTTTTTAATTCCCCGTATCTTCTGGACAGAAAATTCCCAGACTCTAAGATATACTAGTTTCATATTAAGAAAAGTAAAATGTAGATAGGAAGGAGATTTTTTTGATTACTTACTCAAGTTGGTCATAATTAACACACATCAGTGGAACCTCTGTACTACAACGCTGGTGAAATTTATAACCACATGTTTGACAGCGAAAACCCTGGAAAAGCAGCTTTCGACAAAAGTCACAAAATGCTAAGGTGAAAAAAGTTTTCCGTACCTGTAAAGTAAAAAACATCACAGAGAGTTTCAAAAACTTGGAAGAATCTTCTTAGAAATCAACTTATTTACTCTCTTGCTTAAGATAACAAATCTTTAGGGGCGCCTGGGTGGCTCAGTTGGTTAAGCGACCGCCTTCAGCTCCCTGCTTGGCAGGAAACCTGCTTCTCCCTCTCTCAGTTCCCCTGCTTGTGTTCCCTCTCTGGCTGTGTTTCTCTCTGTCAAATAAATAAAATCTTAAAAAAAAAAAGATAACAAATATTTACTATGTTCCTATCATGAGAATGCTTTACACACGAAGATACTAAAATGAAAACTGGAAGAGGGGTTCAAGACAATAGATGGACTATATGTATTTATCTCCCACCCAATATATAATTAAAAAACCCAGAAGTCAAGAAGATGTAAAGTGAGTAAAAGAGTGGAAATTATTTTCAAGCTTGACTCCATGAAAGTAAAAATAGAGATGAAGGGACCAGGGATGAAAGGAAGGGTAAGGGCACATTTTAGTAATTGTACAAAGAAAGAAGTTAAGAGATGATTACTGGTGCTGACAGAACAAGAAACAATGGTATAGTTATATTACTTAAAGTTACAAAGGTATCCAATAGAGGAACCTGTCCCAAAAACAAACCAACAAAAAATCCAAAAAAAAAAATCACACTGAAGGAGGGGAAGAAGGAAGAAGCAAGGTTGTAATATTACAAATGAGCTAATTCCCTTTGGAATCAACAAATGGCGGCTGAAGCTGATAAGCAAGGAACTAGGGCTTAGAGTTACTCCTTAGTAATGGGGAGATAATCACTCAAAGAACTTTAAAAACAGAAACCAACGAGGCTAAAGGACAGGAAAATCACCTAAAAGTCAGTAAGAACCACTTCTAACCAATTATCATTTTGTTAGAGGATTAGAACACCTAAATTTGTGAACATTCCTCTCCAGGAAACTTAAAGGCAACATGGAAGAACTCTACATCAGAAGGCAAATAGATCTACAGATGTCACATAAAAAGAATTGCATTAGGGAGACTCCACCGTGATAACTAGTGAAGCCAGTAATTATTTTTAGAGTATCTGTTTTGGGTATAGAATAAGCAGAAAATGTAAAAGAAATACGAAATTTTGTTGTTGTTGTTGTTTTAAGATTTTATTTATTTGACAGTGAGAAACACAGCTAGAGAGGGAACACAAGCAGGGGAGTGAGAAAGGGAGAAGCAGGCTTTCCGCCGAGCAGGGACCCCGATGCGGGGCTCGATCCAGGTCTCTGGGATCATGACCTGAGCCGAAGGCAGTTGCTCAATCAACTGAGCCACCCAGGCAGCCCAAGAAATACCAAATGTTAACCTTGGCTATTTCAGAGTGGTGAGAGCATGGGTGACTTTATTTTGTTCTTTGTCTTTGCTGTGTGTATTTTTTTTTTTAAAAAGATTTTATTTATTTATTTTACAGAGAAAGAGATCACAAGAGGCAGAGAGAGAGGAGGAAGCAGGCTCCCTGCTGAGCAGAGAGCCTGACGCGGGCCTCGATCCCAGGACCCTGAGATCATGACCTGAGCCAAAAGCTGAGGCTTTAACCCACTGAGCCACCTAGGCGCCCTGCTGTGTGTATTCTTAATTCATCTGTTTCTCAGGATAGTTTTCATCACTAACAATAGTAAGAAATACATTTTACAGTATGACCCAGGACATATCTATATTCAGATAATAATATTTACCCTGACTACATATAATGTACATCAGGACTTTCTATTATGGAAATGTTTTTCATGTTCCATTAAGTTGATTTCAATACCCACAGTTTACCAAACCTTTTTTTTTTTTTAAGATTTTTTATTTACTTGACAGCGAGAAGCACAGCTAGAGAGGGAACACAAGCAGGGGGAGTGAGAGAGGGAGAAGCAGGCTTCCCCCCTGAGCAGGAAGCCTGATGTGGGGCTCGATCCTGGGTCTCCGGGATCATGACCTGAGCCAAAGGCAGTGGCTTAACCAACTGAGCCACCCAGGTGCCCCCAAACTTTTTTCAATAAACATAAATGTAACAGGATAAAAAGTTATTTAAAAATAATATCTCATCAAGAAAATGACATCTTAGCACATCAGGCACTCTAGGCTTTTTGAGAACATTCAGGTAATTTTAAGAGTGGCTCTTGTTTTCTTCACCTTTTTGTCTATGTATCACTTTCTAGGGGATATAAAATGCAACTGCTTGTTTTTAGCTTTGCTACTTTTCTGTCTGTCTCTAGATATACAAGAAATTAGAAAATCTTAACATGTATGTGGCTAATATTTGCCAAAGCAATTGTTATTCATATTTCTTACAGAATTTCGAAAACAGAGCACGGAAAAATACAAAACATGTTCACAGCTATCAGCATTTTACAGTCCCCTGATCCTGTTCTATCCTCTCCATTTCTCACTCACCTAATAATGTTAAGTTTCACAAAGCTCTAACTTCTCTTTTCATTAATCTACTTGCTTGCAGTCCTTCTGCTACTGACTTCTACTTGAAAACTATGTGTACCAAGCTGTTTGTGTATGTTAAGAAGAAAACCAAACAGGGCAGGAGGGGAGGAGGGAGGAAAGCAGAGAGGAGGGGAAATGAGGAAAGCAAATGTGGGAAGGCATTTGAGTATAAATTGTGACATACAATTGGATCTGGGAGTATACCTTTACCAATAAAAGTGATTATAGGAAAGTTATTTTCATGTTTTTCTACCTCTCCTGCTGCCTCCACCCTGCTAGTTCCCAGGGACTCCTGGAATGCAGGCAAATACCAAAGGAACTGCTTTTATTATTTTATTTTATTTTTAAAAATATTTTATTTATTTGACAGAAACACAAGCAGAGGGAGTGAGAGAGGGAGAAGCAGGCTTCCAGCCGAGCAGGGAGCCTGATGTGGGGCTCGATCCCGGGTCTCCAGGATCATGACCCGAGCTGAAGGCAGTCGCTTAACCAACTAAGCCACCCAGGCGTCCCCAGGAACTGCTTTTATAACGGACTCTAGGAAACTGGGAGGCATAAGCAGCATTCCTTGAGTTGCCAGCAAAATCCAGAGAAGCACAAAGAAGAAAAGAGAAAAATCCTCTCCCTTTCTTAAGTAGAACACTTGCTTTTATTCTTGCCCCTACATGGCACTCAGAGCAACTGTTGTAAAACCCTAATCATGTCTCCCCTGCTCACAATCAATTTCCCATTATTTTTAAAGAGAAGTGAAAATCTTTAACATGCCTTACAAGGACTCCTAGGAGCTGGATTCTTCTTACCCTACCCATAACTCTTGCTACACTTAACAACCCCCACTCCAACTTTATACCATTCCCCTTGAACTTCTTTCAAAACTGGAAAGTTCCATGCTTTCTCCCTGTTTCCCTTCACTTCATCTGCTATTCCCTCATCCATCCGCCCTTAACTTAGAGAGTTCTTCCTTTGAGAAACCTTCCTGACTCCTCAAAGGCTAGGTTAGGGGTCCCTACTCTGTGCATCTAATGTACTTTATATATACACAGTAATTAAGAGTGTTTATGAAATGCTCTTATCAAAACATCTGTCTCTCTACTCTAAGGCAGGGATATTTTTTAAAATTACATTATTTTATTTTTTCAGTGATCTAAGGTTGTTTATGCTCCATACCCAGTGCCCCATGGAATATGTGCCCTCATTACCCACCACCAGGCTCACCCAATCCCCACTCCCCCCTTCTAAGACCCTCAGTTTGTTTCGGAGTCCAAAGTCTCTTGTTTCATCTCCCTTCCTGATTTACCCACATAGGTTTTTCTTATTCATTGTTATAGTCCCAGATCAGACACAGTGTTGGCAAATGGAAAGTTCTTAATAAATATTTACTGGCAGGTCTCCAACTGTGTTGTGAGGGTTTCCATACTCTTGAACTAAGCTGCAGCTTCTTTTCATTATCCTGTTGTGGCAACAATCTTCCTAAGGCACCACTTTAACACCATTTTCTGGTTAACAACTTAGGTCTCTTATCTTCTAACTACTTTCTAGCCAAGAAAAATAATTAGGAAAAAGAGTAGTAATCTTCATGAAATGTAACCTCTACTGTTTTTGGATTCCTAAAAACTTAAAATTATCTTCAGATTTACCTACCTGAAATTCTACAAATTAAAAAAAATCAATAATAATGAACGTTCTAGGTCATTACAAAACTATTTGCTACATAGTAAATCTGACTGACAACACTCATTGAAAAGATGCCTTGTTGAAGCACAAATTATTCATCATTATTCACCACTAAAGGAGCCATGAAAACACAACTCCCCAAGGGATCAGCTCATTATTTGTCTGTTTTACGAATCCAGCTGTACTGATCACCAAAACACATGGGAAAGCATTTGATGCCAAAAGGGAAACAATAACTATCCATCTAGAAAAAATAAACTATAGTCAAAATTCCATATATAATAAAAATAAGAAATGCATTCCTGCCTTATAGATTATTCTACTCTTGGCTTCTGCCTTACCCTTTTAGAGGGTAGGTTCTCAAGCTCTGGGTATTATATCCTCATCTCTAAGGTGGAGATGTCCCACATTCTAGGTATCATACTGGTGACACTTAGTTTATGCTAGGTTCCAGCAAATGCAAAAACCAGATGAAGGGAGAGGTCAAGAAGATCTATTCCACTTCCATCAACTCATCCTTCAGAAACATTTACACAAGTGTATCAAGATGTATGCAAAAAGATCTGTTTAATCCTGTACAAAACAGATTTTAAAAAAACCTTAAATGTCTATTAATAGAGGATGGTTAAGTATAAATATACTGAATTCATATTCTTATGGACTACTATGCAATCACTACAAATATAGAGCTAAGTGTACTGATGTGGACAGAAATCCATGATGCGGGGCACCTGGGTGGCTCAGTCGTTGGGTGTCTGCCTTTGGTTCAGATCATGACCCGAGTGCCGGGATCAAGCCCTGCACTGGGCTCCCTGTTAGGCGGGAAGCCTGCTTTTCCCTCTCCAGCTGTATTTCTCTCTGTCAAATAAATAAATAAATAAAATCTTAAAAAAAAAAAAAAAAGAAATCCATGATGCACTGTTTTATCTTTTCTTTGTTGTTAAGATGAAGACTATCACACAAAATAGGATTCCACTTTTAGTTTTAGGAAAGAAATGGAAATGAAGGGAAGGGGATGGAAGAAAAAAGAGAATGGAAAGAACTTTGGGCCTCCCAAGGTACAAGCACGTTTGTACAAACACAGAGTTTGGAAGATGACACAATTAACAAGTGTTTACCCTATCAGGTATTTTCCTTTTCTCATCTAATATACTTTTGTAGCATTCAGATTTTCTTTTGAATTCCTTTAAATGAAAGATATCTACTGCTTTTTCAAATTAAAAAGAAAATAAAACTCTTTAATTACAATTTTTTTAAAAAAAATTTATTTGACAGAAAGAAACACAGCTAGAGAGGGAACACAAGCAGGGGGAGTGAGAGGGAGAAGCAGGCCTCCTGCCAAGCCGGAAGCCTGATATGGGGCTCAATCCTGGGACTCCCGGATCATGACCTGAGCCAGAGGCAGATGCTTAACAACTGAGCCACCCAGGTGCCCCTAAATACAGATTTTTTTTAAAGAACAGAAGTGATTCTGAACTTAGGTAAAATACTGATCCCAAAATTATGCATCCATATTTCATATTACCTAAATAAAAATTCATGTGCAAGATTTTGAATGCATTTGATATTCAGAAAAAAATGTAAAAGTACATACAAAGTTGTGTGTGGTAAGCGGGACATTTTCCAACACTTCTACATGTAGTTCCTCTCCGGTGAGCCAGGAAATATCAGTGTCCCAGCCAATCGGTTTCTTCTCTCTGAAAAGTGTAGACACAGCCTTTCTTGGTTATCATACTTAAAAATCTTCATATACCTCATGCTGAAGATATGAAAATTGGTTATTGAGGGGCTAGTAATGGTGAGGGAGATTTGGCTCCCTGGTCTTCCATCGTTAGAAATTTAAATGGCAATAAATTAATTTTTAAGTTTACCCCAAATAAATGTATCACTCTTGGACAAACAGCAGGGTAAAGAGATGTACTCTTTTCTTCAAGCCAGCTCCAGAAAAGACCTACAACAGCAGAAAATTGATTGTTCCTAGGGTCCACCCCCTTAAAAAAAAAAAAATCACAGGTACGGATTTATCTATCCATTAAAAAAAAAGAGCACTCAAGGGACAACATGCCCTCAAAAGGAGATATATATATGAAATATATATATCATACATATCATATATGATATATATATATTTTTTTTTAATAGGATTCAAGATTTGTGGGGTTGGGGGTTCATGGCACCATTTTAGATACTTTTCTGAAAGAAAAGTAGTTTAATATAAAATGTTAATTTTGATAAGCCTTTTGTGAAACTATGAGTTTATATTAAGAATGGGGAAGAGTCCATTATTCAAATAAGCCACATTTAATCTCACACTCCAGATAAAGTCATTTGATCAGAGTAACAAGCACTACCATCACACAAAATATCTTATATTAACTCCTCAAAAGTCTGCAAGTTTTCTTTAGGCTAACTTAATATTTTTTTCTAAAGTTAAATTTCAACACCCTAGGTTTTGGGTAAAGCTGCTATAGGAAACCCAAAAGTTTAATGTCTGAGGTTTTTTTTTTTCCTTTTTAAAGAAAATTTCACATCACATACAAACCATACCCATCCTGAATTCTGTAAACAGCACAGCACTCTGGAATTAGACCTCTCATCATCAGAGCTTTCTTCAGGCTGTCTCGGACTGTAACTCCACACCTTGCAGGTACCTATGGTATCATAAATATACGATATGAGGTAAAAGGAATAAATCATTTTTTTATCACTTTAAAAAGCTCAATCTTTACCTTTATAATAGCTTTAAACTGTCACAAGGATTAATGTTAGATAAAACATTTCTTTTTTCTTATCCAAACATTATATTATAGATCCATTTTTAATTATTTTTTATAGTAATTTATTTTCAGTGTTCCAAGATTCACCCCACACCCAGTGCTCCATGCAATACATGCCTTCAATACCCACCCCCAGGCTCACCCATCCCCCCAATGCCCCTCCTTCCAAAACCCTCAGTCTGTTTCTCAGAGTCCGAAGTTTCTCATGCTTCTCCCTCTCTGATTTACCCCAGTTCACATTTCCTTTCCTTCTTCTAATGTCCTCCATGTTACTCCTTATGCTCCACAAGTAAGTGAAACCATATGACGATTAACTTTCTCTGCTTGGCTTATTTCACTCAGCATAATCTCTCCTCCAATCCTGTCCATGTTGCTACAAAAGTTGGGTATTCATCCTTTCTGATGGAGGCATAATATTCCATTGTACATATGGAACATACCTTCTTTACCCGTCTATTGAAGGGCACCTGGGCTCTTTCCACAGTCTGGCAATTGTGGCACCTGCTGCTATGAACATTGGGGTACATATGGCCCTTCTTTTTCACCACATGTATCTTTGGGGTAAATACCCAGTAGTGCAATTGCAGGGTCATGTCGTAGCTCTATTTTTAATTTTTTAAGGAATCTCCACATTTTTTTCCAAAGCGGCTGCACCAACTTGCATTCCCACCAATAGTATAAGAGGGTTCCCCTTTCTCCGCAGCCTCTCCAACACTTGTTGTTTTCTGTCCTGTTATTTTGGCCATTCTGCCTGGTGTAAGGTGGCATCTCAATGTGGTTTTGATTTGAATTTCCCTGATGGCTAATGATGATGAACATTTTTTCATGTGTGTTAGCCATTGATACAATGTCATTTGCAAAGCTAACTTGCTATTTAAGGAAAATTATGACTCAAGTATCAATTACTCACCAACTTAAAGCAAAACTGACTTTGCTTTTTAGTAAAATTATCAAGTATTTTAACATTTCAAAAGAGAACAGAATATGTAACAGATTCCTATGTACTCATCACTGAAAAACAACATGTCAACATTTAAAGCAAAATCAATTAAAAAAAATTTTTAAAATATTTTATTTATTTATTTGACAGAGAGAAACACAGCTAGAGAGGGAACACAAGCAGAGGGACTGAGAGAGGGAGAAGCAGGCTTCTCACAGAGCAGGAAGCCTAATGTGGGGCTCGATCCCGGAGCTCCAGGATCATGACCTGAGCCGAAGGCAGTCGCTTAACCAACTGAGCCACCCAGGTGCCCCAGTTAAAAATTTTTAATTTGAATATAGTTGACACACATCGTATCAGTTTCAGGTGTATGACACAGCGATTCCACTTCTCTATACAGTACGCTATACCCACAAGTGTAGCTACTATTTGTCACCATACAACATTATAATATCATTGACTATATTCCCTATGCCTTCCATCCCCATGACTTATTAATCCCATTACTGGAAGCCTGTTATCTACTTCCATTCATCCGTTTTGCCTATCCTTCTATTCTCCTCCCCTCTAGCAGCCATCACTTTGTTCTCTGATTCTGTTTTTTGTTTGTATTTCTATTTCTATTTTTATTATTTCTGAGGAATCTCCATACTGCTTTTCAGTGGCCATGCCACTTTACATTTTCATCAACAGTGTATGAGAATTTTTTCTGTACATTCTACATCCTAACACTTCTTTCGATTTTAGTGATTCTGACAGGTTAAGGCGTTCTCATTGGTTTTCTTTTTTTTAAGATTTTATTTTTAAGTAATCTCTACACCCAACACAGGGCTTGAATTTACAACCCCAAGCTCAAGAGTTACATATTCTACTGACTGAGCCAGCCAGGCAGCCCCCTCATTGTGATTTTGATTTGCATTTCTCTGATAATCAGTGATGGTGAGCATCTTTTGGTCTGTTGGCCATCTATAGGTCTTCTTGGGAAAGTATCTATTTGGGTTCTCTGCTTTTTTTTTTTTTTTTAAGATTTTATTTGACAGAGAAACACAGCTAAAGAGGGAACACAAGCAAGGGGAGAGAGAGGCCAGGCTTCCTGCCAAGCAGGGAGCCCGATGTGGGGCTCTATCCTGGGACTCCAGGATCACGACCTGAGCCGAAGACCGATGCTTAATGACTGAGCCACCCAGGTGCCCCACTTCTGCCTATTTTTTAATCATATTATTTGGAATTTCTGGTGTTGAGTTGTATGTTCTTTATGTATTTTGATATACCAGATATATCATTTGCAAATATCTTCTCTCATTCAGTAGGTCACCATGTTCTTTTGTTGATGCTTTCCTTCACCGTCAAAAGCTTTTTATCTTGGGGCACCTGGGTGGCTCAGTCATTAAGTGGCTGCCTTTGGCTCAGGTGATGATCCCGGAGTCCCTGGATAGAGCCCCGCATCGGGCGCCCTGCTTGGTGGGAAGCCTGCTTCTCCCTCTCTCACTCCCCCTGCTTGTGCTCCCTCTCTGACTGTGTTTCTGTCAAATAAATAAAATTCTAAAAAAAAAGAAAGCCTTTTATTTTGGTGTAGCCCCAATAATTTATTTTTGCTTTTATTCCCTTAAGGAGACATATCTAGAAAAATGTTGTTAAGGCTGTTATCAAAGAGATTATTGCTTGTTTTCTTCTAGGGGTTTTACGGTTTCAGGTCTTATATTTTAGGTCTTTAATCCATTTTGAGTTTATTTTTGTGTATGGTGTAAGTAGTCCAGTTTCATTCTTTGCATCTAGCTGTACAGTTTTTCCAACACCATTTATTAGATGTCTTTTCTCCATTGTTTATTCTTGCATCCTTTGTCATAGGTTAATCAATCATGTAATCATGGGTTTATTTATGGGCCCTCTATTTTGCTCCATTGATCTATGTGTCTTTTATTGTGCTAGTACCACATACTTGGTATGATTACTATAGCTTTGTAGTATATCCTGAATTCTAGAATTGTGATATTTCCATCTTTGTTGTTCTCTCTCAAGATTCCTTTAGCTATTTGGGGATCTTCTGCAGTTCCATACAAATTTTAGAATTATTTGTTCTAGTTCCGTGAAAAATGTTGTTGGTATTTTGATAGGCATTGCATTCAATCTGTAGATTGCTCTGGGTAGTATGGACATCTTTTTTTTTTTTTTTTTTAAGATTTATTTATTTATTTGACAGAGAGAAACAGAGCGAGAGAGGGAACACAAGCAGGGGGTGAGAGTTGGGGAAGCAGGCCTCCCGCTGAGCAGGGAGCCCGATGTGGGGCTCAATCCTGGGACCCAGGATCATGACCTGAGCCAAAGGCAGTCGCTTAACCAACTGAGCCACCCAGGCACCCCCGTAGTATGGACATCTTAACAGAATTAATCTTTCCAATCTATAAGCATGGAATATCTTTCCATTTGTTTGTGTCTTTAATTTCTTTCACCAACGTTTATATAGTTTTCAAAGTATATGTCTTTCACCTTTTTGGTTAACTTTATTCCTAGGTATTTTATTCTTTTTGGGGTAACTGTAAATGGAATTGCTTTCTTAATTTCCCTTTCTGTTACTTCATTACCAGCTTATGGAAACACTATTGGCTTCTGGTATTAATTTTGTATCCTGCAACTTTACTGAATTCATTTATTTACCTGTGGTAGGTTTTCTGTTTGTTTTTGGTTTTTGGTGGAGTCATTACAGTTTACTATACAAGTATCATGTCATCTGCAAATAGACAGTTGAATTTCTTACCAATATGGATGCCACATTTCTTTTTCTTGTCTGATTGCTGTGGATAGGACTTCCAGTACTATGTTGACTAAAAGTGGTGAGAATGGACATCTTTGATTTGTTCCTGATCTCAGGGTGAAAGCTCTCACTTTTTCACCATTGGCAATGATGTTAGCTGTTTTTCATTATCTCTCCTCAAACCAAATTTTTTGAGTTTTTATCCCAAACAAATGTTAAATTTTGTCAAATGCTTTTTCTGTATCTATTCAGATAATCGTATGATTTTTATCCTTCACTTCACTGATGTAGTATATCATGTTGATTGTGAATAATGAGCCACCCTTGTATCCCTGGAATAAATCCCACTTGATCGTGGTGAATGATCCTTTTAATGTATTGTTGAGTATGTTTTACTCATATATTGTTGAGGATTTAAAGCAATATCAATGTAATCCTTCAACCACACTAATGGTCCTTAACAGATGTCTTGCTGATCCTAAAAATAGTAGGAATAAAATACTTATGTTAGTATGTATATTTGTTATTTGTTGTTTACTTGCCTAACATCCCTATTTCTTCTGGGAGCCTGGGTTTCACAAAAATCCACGTGACACTAGTAAGGGTATTAATCAAGGGTCACTGCTTTTCTGCCTACATGAGACATAAGCCAGTAAATCAGTTTTCCATATCCTTGGCAAAGCCAGCTGATCCACGGCTAGATATATGACCCAAACAGTATCAGAGTTTGTCCCTAAACTAACTGATGCTTACTGTCTGAGAAAGTTTGTTTCAACTATAGTTAGTGTGCCAAAAGGATAGAAATCTGGAGCTGTTTGTGGCCATCTCCCTACTACACTGAGAAAATCTAGTTACAGAATGCAGCAAACCAAGGGAGAAACAGAGATAAATAACATCAGGAGTGTGGAGTGAAAACGCATTGGAAAGAGATATAAACACAGCTGGAGAGGGAACACGAGTGGGGGAGTGGGAGAGGGAGAAGCAGGCTCCCCACTGAGCAGAGAGCCCAATAAAGGGCTCGATCCTGGCACTCCAGGCTCATGACCTGAGCCGAAGGCAGACGTCTAATGACTGAGCCACCTAGGTGCCCATGAAATTCTTCCATTCTGGTCTTTTCAACACATGCCCCATCCTTCCAGGTGAATTTAAAAAATTTATAACTGAAAAGAACTGAAACACAGTGCACACTAAAATGAGGCGGTAGGAATTCAGGTTGGTCAGTTTTTAAGGGGCAAGGGGTGTGGTGAGAGAGGTGATGTGTTAGGTACTAACAAAAAAATTCAAGGTTCCACTCTTAATCACTAAAATACTTAAGAAACCATCGTAAGTTTCCAAAGAAACTGAGAATCTTTGGGCTACAGGGTATAAAACAGTGTAAAGGTAAATATAAGACTGGATCTAAACAGTACACTGAAGAAGGAACAATTCAGAAATACACATTAAGACCTATGATTAGAAAAAAGGAGACAGATTTTAGCTTAATATAACCATTCACCCATCCAGCAAGAGAAATACTGGTGAAGACATGAGGTAAAAGTCTCATCACTGGGAGTATTCAAGAGCCTGGACTGGTACAGTTGATCCTCTATTTGTGGACTCCACATATGCAAATTTGTGAAATTTTTTTGTACTCTCGAAATCAGTATGTGCAGTGCTTATATAGACACATACAAAGCAGTGAAAAATCTGAGTTGCCCAATGCACACCTTCCCATCCAAGGACGAACAAGGTGGTACCTGCCTGCCTATTCTCACTGCCATACTGTAAACAACTGCCCTATGCCAGGAGGCTTTTAGGCTAATGGACCCAGGCAGCTGTGAAGAAATATATAACCTAGGGGCCAATATACAGAAGCCATTTTGGATCATTTATATAGTAGTAACCTTTATTTTCCTTAAAAGCAATGATCTAGTATTCTTTAATTCAGTGTTTCTGGTGAATTCATAGACCATAATTACTACAAATAGTAAAAACTGGCTGTACCTTCCAGAAATCATGAACAGAGGGAAAGTTCACTTTTACCCTCTGCTACTCATACTCTGCATACTTTATGCAAAAACTTCTTGATTAGCAACCCTATCTTTAGTTTTAAGCCCTATCCCATGTCATCAGAGGAATCTTTTTAAAGAAGGTATTCTTAACTTTTGTGTGTGTGTGTGTGTGTGTGTGTGTGCGTGCGCGCGCCAAAGACTTCTGAGAATCGGAGTGCATGGGTGGCTCGGTCGGTTAAGCTCCTGACTCTTTTTTTTTTTAAGATTTTATTTATTTATTTGACAGAGTGAAACACAGCTAGCGAGGGAACACAAGCAGAGGGACTGAGAGCGGGAGAAGCAGGCTTCCCACTGAGCAGGGAGCCCGATGTGGGGCTCGATCCCCGGTCTCCAGGATCGTGACCTGAGCCGAAAGCAGTCGCTTAACCAACTGAGCCACCCAGGTGCCCCTGCTCCTGACTCTTGATTTGGACTTAGGTCATAAGACTGAGCTCTGAACATCAGGTTCTGTGCTAGGCATTCTCTGTTAGGCACAGAACCTGCTTAAGATTCTCTCTCCCTCGGGGCGCCTGGGTGGGTCAGTTGGTTAAGCAACTGCCTTCGGCTCAGGTCATGATCCTGGAGACCCGGGATCAAGTCCCACATCGGGCTCCCTGCGCATCGGGCTCCCTGCTCGGCAGGAAGCCTGCTTCTCCATCTCTCACTCCCCCTGCTTGTGTTCCCTCTCTTGCTGTGTTTCTCTCTGTCAAATAAATTAAAATGTTAAAAAAAAAAAAAAAGATTCTCTCTCCCTCTGTCCCCTCCCCTGTCTCTTAAAAAAAAAAATTAAAAAAGACTTCTGAGAATCTGATGAAAGTCTTAGATGTTCTCTCTGAAACATAAAATTTCAGAGGGTTCACAGAACCTGAAGCTCATGTGTCAACTGTTCAGAGGCCCACTGAACTGAGATTTAGAACGCTATTCTAAAACGTAATTTTATATTTCATTAGTCAAATTTTTCATTATTTATAGTGCAAAATTCAAATATGCCTCAAAATTTTCCGGTTCCTTATAGGGAAAATTTAAAATTCTACAACATGGTATATATTATGGTCATGAGTGAACCAGTGCTATTTACTACACTTCTCAGTTCCTTTGGTAATTTCCCTCATGCACTCCTGTCATGTGTCTTCTAATATAGATATGCTTAATTCCAAAGTGTATGTATATTTCATCAGCAGACAAAATACCTTCCATTCTTATTAATAAGGGAAAGTCATCAGTCAGTCCTTCTTTATCCCACTACTATAGGTTGATTTTTTAAAACTGTTTGCTCCTTCATTGATTGATAGTGCCAGTCCAACAGACTGACAGACCAGTGAAAGAGACCAAAATAAACTCTAATATATAAAGGAAATTAGAATAAAATAAAGGCAGTATCTGAAATAGGGTAAAGATGTCCATGTTGAGACAGCTGGAACTAATTTAGGAAAAAGGTTCATCCATTATTCATATTGTATACTAAGGTAAACTAAATGAATCAAAGATTTAAATGTTGAAAGAAGAAAGGCAAGGAACGAATCATAAAAGTATTGCACTAGGGAGCCTGGGTGGCTTAGTGGGTTGAAGCCCCTGCCTTTGGTTCAGGTCATGATTTCGGGGTCCTGGGATTGAGCCCCGCATCGGGCTCTCTGCTCAGCAAGGAGCCTGCTTCCTCCTCTCTCTCTGCCTCTCTGCCTACTTGTGATCTCTCTCTCTGTCTAATAAATAAATAAAATCTTTTTTTTTTTAAAGTACTGGATTAAAACATGGCAAAATCCTTTATAACCTCGTTAAGAAGGCCTTTATAATGTAAAATCTTCCATAAAAGAAAAAATGATTACATAAAACTAAGACTCTTTTACATGGCAAAACAAACTATAAGCAGTCTAAAGACAAATATAAACCATGAAGAAATATATTTGTAACTTAAAAGCAAAGTCATAAGATGAAAGCAAACTGATAAAAACTATCTGCACTCATTTAACATGCATGTAATTTTCCTAATATACAAAGAGCTGAAAATTTGAGATTTAGACCAACAACCAATAAAAAAATGGGCAAAGTATAAAAAGACACTTCACACAAACAGAAGCATAAATGGTGTTCAAACATGAAATGGTGGTCAACCTCATTAGGAGCAAAGCAAACTCAAACTTGCCAAAATATTTTTCACTTATCAGACTGGCAAAAATCCAAAAGCTTGACAACATGTTCTGTTGATTAGGCTACAGTAAACAGGCATCTCATACATTGCCAGTGGCAGCGCAAAATTAAGCAAGACTATGAAGCAAAATTTCAAAGCATCTATCAGAATTACACATACAAATTGCCTTTTGATCCAGGCATGCATACTTTTGATATAACTACAGTATTCTGGGAAACTACAGTATATCTATACACTGAAATCTATAGCTATAAAAAGAGTATTTAAAGTTCTCTATATATGGAAGTGGAACATTTCTAGAGAGGTCTACATAAACATTAAAATACAGAATGATAGATATTGTATGATGGCTTGTGTACACAAAGAGGAGTAGGGAAATAAGAAAAAAAATTTTTTATATTTGTTTGTAGCTACATTTAAAAAAAAAACCCAGAAAATATACACACACACGCCCAACACCCCCAAGGACAAATAGTGACCTAAAAGGTTCAGGAGAACCTGGATGAATATAGAAACAGGGTGGAAACAAAATTTCTTTATCTAAATACGACATGAAAGAACTACCTGATTGAAGAGAAAGGGGGAGGAGAGGTTTGTCTCATATTTAAAGGCTGAAAAGAAACTTTCAAAAGAATGAGGTTTATGTACCTTCTTCAGATTCCAAAATTAAATGTCCTTGATTAGGCTATCAAAGCAGGAACAATTTTTCTCTATTAAATTTTTTAAAATAGGCATCCTATCTTAATAAAGAGCTAGAGTCAATGCAATTGTTTACTTTCGCAAAGTATAATTTAGACCAAAACAAAATGCATTAGTTTAAGCTTTTACATATCCAGTTTTTTAAAGTGAATATAAAGCATCTTTTATCAATTGGTTCACAAGGCTTTAAGCATATACTTTACTTTGTATATACTTAAAATTTTCAATAATAAAAGGTCTTCTTAAAACTTATAAAATACCTTTTTAAAGGAGTGGCCATCAAAAGTATTACAAATTATTTGAGCTAGTAGATTAATTTGGTAGTTTACATTCTTTGTAATGCAGACTTTACTATATACTTCAAAAGCACAGTTCATGATACCTTGAGATCTCCTTGTATCAACAGGCACAAAATATAGACGCCAATATATAGGTAAATTTATAGCTTCCTGATTTTTATGATAATTCATCCTGATGTCAAAGTCTTTTTCAGGACTGTTAAACCAAGTAGGTCTGCTTACAACATGGTCTTATTAAAGTCAAAAGAGGCTGACCATACTACAAAAACATCATAATGCAAAAGCAATTTTGTTTACTTTTATTTATTTATTTTTAAAAAGATTTTATTTATTTATTTATTTGACAGAGAGAGACCACAAGTAGGCAGAGAGGCAGGCAGAGAGGGAGGAGGAAGCAGGCTCTCTGCTCGGGCTTTGATCCCAGGACCCTGAGAACATGACCTGAGCCAAAGGCAGAGGCTTTAACCCACTGAGCCACCCAGGCGCCCTTTATTTACTTTTTAAGAAGATTTATTTTGAGTTAAGAGAGAGTGAGGAATAGAAAACAGAAGAGGGGAGAGGGGAAGAGAGAAAAGCAGACTCCCCAGTGAGCCAGGAGCCTGATGTGTGGCTCAATCCCAGGACCCTGGGATCATAACCTGAGTCAAAGGCAGATGCTTAACTGACTGAGCCACCCAGGCGTTTGATGTAAATGCAATTTTAAAATTAAGTATGTCTTTTGGTGAAGAGAGACAGATATATAGATATGCATATAGGTACTTTTAAAAGTAGGCTCCATACCCAGTGTGGAACCCAATTCCAGGCTTACACTCATGACCCTGAGATCAAGACCTGAACTGAGATCAAGAGTCGGACTTCACCAACTGAGGCACCTTGGTCAAATTGTATTTAACAAAGAACCAATGGTTACAGGTCTTATAAAGGTGCTAAGTCTTCACTGGTAAAATGCGGTAAAATAAAATAAAATCAAGATCAAAACTAAAGTTAATCAGTTACCTCATTAATCAGTATTACAAAGGGGGAAAACTTATCTAGCAACAGAAAAAGAAGTTCTTTCACTGTTGGTGAAAGTTAACAGAATTTACCAGGATTCAAGAATATCCTGAATTCCACAGCTTATGTATTACTAAAATCAAACACAGTATTTTAAATGTCAACATAAGCTGATACTGCTTTCTACAGTATTTTACCTTATAAAGTTGCTATGAGAGGATATAAGTGCATTTTTACAAAGTGTATTCCACCATGTAATGAATGGGTACTATTTTCTGTCTACAAAGAAATGGAAACTATCGCCCTCTAGATCTTTGGTTTCTGCTTTGCTTTTGTTAAAAATTAAGGGGAAGGAAGTGCATGCACTCTGTGGGGTGCTATCATTTACTCTTATCTAATGCTGTCTCCTGACTCAATCTATTTCATTAAAACTTATTCGTGCTTATATTAACAGAGTTAAAGTTTTTTTTTTCTCATTTTTCTTTTTTGGGGAAAACTGTTTTTTTCTTCTTTCTTTCTTTCTTTCTTTCTTTTTTTTTTTTTTTTTAAAGATTTTATTTATTTGACAGAGAGAAACATAGCCAGAGAGGGAACACAAACAGGGGGAGTGAGAGAGGGAGAAGCAGGCTTTCCGCCGAGCAGGGAGCCTGATGTGGAACTCGATCCCGGGTCTCCGGGATCATGACTGGAGCCAAAGGCAGTCGCCCAACCAACTGAGCCACCCAGGCGCCCCTTTTCTCATTTTTCTTAATATGTTTTTATGTGTTCTTCACGTTTTTCCCCAAACTGGCTAAAACAAGAACATAGCTTCTCCTTACCCCTCGCATTCCACAAACATTTCCTGCTTTAATTATAACACAATGAAGGAATGCTTCTGAAGCATCCAATATTGCCCAATCTTTTCCCAAGGCCCTTCCTTTCATTTATTTTACATATTCAGGATTAATACCAATTAACTGGTATTTGTTTACAAATCTCTGGCTATAGTAAATCCAAAGACTTATTCCTTCAAAAATATTTACAGAACACCTACTAAGTGCTAGTCAATGATAAGCTGCTTTGAGAACTCCCATTGCACGGATGCTAAAATTAGTAGTTTCAGATAATTTTTCAGACACCTGTTCTTTTACAAGCTTTGAATCAAATCTGCCTATCCTATTCTCCAAGAATCCACTTCCAGTTTTACAACTTAGAAATACCCTGTTACTTGCATACAAAGAATCCTGTAAAAGATGTCATATTTTCATTATAATAACAACAAAAAAAACCTAAACATGATCTTCATGTCTATCAATAGGGAAATGGATAAACTCTGGTATATTCAAAAGTTGGAATTCCCCATAGAAGTTAAATTCAGAGGGGTTGCCTGGGTGGCTCAGTCAGCTGAGTGTCTGCCTTTAGCTCAGGTTATGACCCTGGGGCCCTGGGACTGAGTCTGGCAAGGGGCTCCTTGCTCAGCAGGGAGCCTGCTTCTTCCTCTGCCTGCCCCTCCCCCTACTTGTGCATGCTCTCTTGCTCTTGAGCTGACAATAAAATCTTAAAAAAAAAAGTTAAAGTTGAAGTTTAAAACCCATATGTATCAACATATACATATATATACCTTAAAATTATAATTTTGAATAAAAAAGATGCTTTACATATTACATGCATTTACATATTACCTACATTACATATAGTATCATACTACTGTAAATCTTATTTGACTTTTTAAAAGATTTTATTTGTCAGAGAGAGAGCGAGCAAGCACAAGCAGGGGGAAGAGCAGGGAGAGGGAGAGGGAGAAGCAGGCTGCCTGCTGAAAAGAGAGCCAATGCGGGGCTCGATCCCAGGATCCCAGGATCATGACCTGAGCTGAAGGCATACGCTTAACGGACTGAGCCCTGCAGGTGTAGTTCGTATCATACAACTTAAATTTTAAAACTACTTATGGATACATATATTTAGTAGAGTATAAAATTTTGGAATTAATGTACCCCACATTTATCAGAATGGCTGCTTCTTGGGAAACACGGTGGAACGCTGGATGTTTAGAAGGGGAATGGGACTGGTAAAGGGAAACACATTTCTGTGTGTGTGTGTGTGTGTGTGTGTGTGTGTAGTATAAAGGAAATACAACAAACACTCCTATTTGTTCACTGGAGGTGACTAAACACAGATTTTAATATACTGTCCTTTATAGTTTTCCATATAAATACATTTTCTAAATAAAAAAAATTTTAAAACCTTATAAACGTTCCTTTCTAAATGCTAAATTGGTGACTTGGTCACTAATTTTTAATCTTTTGTTTGTTTGTTTAGTACTGGTTTACAGTCATAAAAGAAAATCCTAGTAGCTAGCTACTATCACATTCCTAGTATTATAATCCTTGCATTTAGTCTACCTTACTTTTACTTTCTAATCTGAGGCTTACTTGTCTTCTATAGTTCTACTTTCGGAACTGAAACACACTCCATTTTATTCCTATAATCTCCACTTTTCTTTCTTCTTCTAAAAATATATATACAGTCTTAGGACGCCTGGATGGCTCAGAGGGTTAAGCCTCTGCTTTCAACTCAGGTCATGATCTCAGGGTCCTGGGACTGAGTCTCACATCTCTGCTCAGTAGGGAGTCTGCTTCCCCTTCTCTCCCTGCCTGCCTCTCTGCCTATTTGTGATCTCTGTCACATAAATAAAATCTTAAAAAAAAATGAAAAATATATATAGTCTTAGAACATAGAACAAAAGATAGCACCTTTTGCTATCTCTAGAAGAAATAATCCTGGCTATTCTTTATCCAATTTCTATTATTAGAACATTGCTCATCAGCTCTTATAATTATTCTTATTTCAGACCTATGGTATTTTATTTTGTCTCTGCATGCCATGTGAAACTATTTATAAAAGGAAATTCTTTCTCCAAAAAAGATATATGAAAGCCAATAAGCACAAGAAAAGATGCGTGATGTCATTAGCCATCGGGGAAATGCAAATCAAAACCACACACTAGAACAGCTATAATCAAAAAGACAGTAAATGTGTTGATGAGGAGATGGAGAAACTAAAACCCTCATACAGTTATGGTGAGAGAGTAAAATGCTACAGCTGTTTTGGAATATATTCTGGCTGTTCCTCAAAAGATTATTATAGACACATCCCAACAAAAATGAAAACATATGTCCACACAAAATTCATAACAGCATTATTCACAATAGCCAAAAAGTGGAAACAACACTCAGGATGGATAAATAAAATGGGGGAGGAGGGTCAAGATGGCGGAAGGCCAGGTGACCGCATTTCAGGGAGTTCCCTGAAGAGAGCTGAATTCCAACAAAAAAACCACTACAAGACCACCGTGAACACCCATGAAACCAGCCTGAAATGTGATATTTCCCACTTCTGGACCGCCACGAGAGACAAAGAACATCGGCAAAAAAGTGGTGAACTCTGGTTGCTCCAAAACCTTCCAAAGACCAATCCACCTAGATAGTGTCTGATATATTTAGTCATACACCCCCTCAACCACTCCTCACCACAATGACACGGAGAAAGAACGCCCAACAGCAGGAGAACCCTGAGACTGCAACGTCGGCTACAG
>PITA01018324.1:0-34071 GCA_004023965.1 Spilogale gracilis
CTACTGGTTCTCCTGTATTTGTCAGATCTGGATATTTTTCCATTATGCAGACCAGGGACAATTAATTTATTGGCTAACCAGCTATTTTATTTCTAAGGATGCTATGATAAATTGGCTACCACATAAAATCCCTCTGCAAAAATTCCTTCTAATTAGTGCTTTGGTACCACCATTCATTATACTAACCATGTCCACCTTGTCTTTGGCAGTAAAATGTCACTAACTCTCTTCTGATACTCTGGGATTACCTCTTCTCCACCATATTCAAGGAGCCTACATAGATGTGAGTGACTCACACAGTCATTCTTGGCCTGCAAAGAACAACCACAACAATGTCTTTCCAAAAACTTCTATGAGGGATGTCTATAGAATTTCATTAAAGGTGGCTGAGCCAATCATGCAAATATATCCACTCAAGACATTGAATATGTTCCTCTATAAAATACCAGGGCAATTATAGCATTATAATTTTACTTAGTGAAGGTTACCAAGGGTCTAGAGTAGTAGTTTAATAAAATGCTTGAAATGATCCAGGATTATAGTCCTGCTGCTCCACTTTAACATTCTACTATGTTACCTACTTTTCTGTCAATAAAAGAATGAGGATATCTTGCAATTCTTTTGGTGAGCATGGTACCCTGTCTTAGTTACACTTTGTAACTGTCTCCTGGGGTCTTCTGAAGTTTGTGTCTGTTCATAGTTTTAGAAGCAATGAGAATTGGAAGGGTTTGGATCTTTTTTTTTTCTTTTTTTAATTAACATATAATGTATTAATTGTTTCAGGGGGTAGAGTTCTGTGAATCATCAGTCTTACAAATTCACAGCACTCACCATAGCACATACCCTCCCCAATGACTATAACCCAACCATCCTCTCCCCCCCACCCCCACCCCCCACCCCCTACCCCCACCATCCTTCAGCAATCCTCAGTTTGTTTCCTGAGATTAAGAGTCTTTTATGGCTTGTCTCCCTCCCAGGTCCCATCTTGTTTTATTTTTCCCTCCCTTTCCCCCATGACCTCCCACCCTGCCTCTTCAATTCCAAGAGTACAATTAATAGACAACTATCACAATGCCCATATTATGCCATAAAATGTGACTTATTAGATTCTTGATTTAATGAGAAATGCTGATTCTCTTAAATATCCAACCCGCAAGGAAGGAAGAAGTCACATTTTATGCATAATATGGACATTCTGATAGCTGTCTTTTGATTGGACTTTCAAAAACTGGGTAAGTAATTACAGGATGATTTTGCAGATAAAATAATACCATTCTGTGAAAGACTCAGACTGAAACTCCATTTAACTTATGAGACTCATAAGATTCTGCTCTAATTGGTGGAAAACAATTTTCTTCTGTGTCCTCAAAGATGAGTATTAGCTCAGATTCATGATCCAATCACTTCCAAATTGCAAGGAGACTTTCATATCTCCAGTTAAGAGTAAACCTGATAAGTAATCCTAGTATTATCTTGCCAAATTTAGGAGGAAGATTTATTTTAAGTGTCTGTATTCATAGCATAGGGAACTTTCCCAAGAATAAACTCCCTTCTGTTGATGGGACATTGGGTCTGTGAAATGACTCAGGTATGGAAATTGAGGATGCAGACTTATGATTGGCTATTTTAAGTCTTCATATTCTATAATATGAGCTATTTTTGAGTCCAATGATAAAGAGTATTTGTGACATGTCTATTTATGTATTTCCTAGGAAATCTGTAACTTATAATTGAATGGCCATGGTTAGATGTTTCTGAATGTCCTTTGTCACTTTTACTTTAATGTTGCTTCTTTGTTATTACAGTCCAGAATTCTATCATTCCAATCACACCAGGACTTCATTTCAATATCAGGAATTTTTACTTTCTATCCCACAATCCATAAGAGTATTTTTAACAGATTCTGTATATTTCTTTCACCGATATACAGTTAATAACTTAGGAATAAATATTTTCTGGGTCAAATTTATGAGTGAATGAGTGATTCACATGTGAAAAATCCACTCCAGGAGTGCTACCCCTCACTGTAAGTAATTAATCCCTTCCTTTATGTTATTGAAAGATATTTTAGCAAATATATTTCATTGAGTCTAAGCCACCTCCAAATTTAGGTTTTAGTTAACTGTAATTAAGTTCATCTATACAAATGATTACAATATTTCATACTTTTTGATATTTCAGTAACATTTATTTCAACAAATATGAAATGCAGCAAAGGAAAAATGCAATCTTTAGGGTGTAAAGTTGGTGAAACAGGAAAGAAGGTGATAAAAATGGTTGCAGAAAATCCACAAAAACAAAAAAAATTGTCTTTTTTAAAAGCTATGGATAGTCTATATGTGATATGTAGCTGTCAAAGAATATATGACAATTTTATGTAAATGCAACATAAATCCTTTTAGATAGATTATAGTTTCATATGTCATTTGATTCTCAGAAGGGTAGACATCCAAATAGGGTGAAAGATGAGCATGATGAGAATATGGTAAGTGTAGAATGTTTTCCTTTTCCTGATTTCTTAAAGTTGATTATTTTCATAATTCTAATAATCATGAAGTCATTTTAATAATTATGAAGTGATAGGTGGAATGAATTATCTATTTTCTTAACTTGTCTACAAAGTACAGACAATACTATTTTCCCCCATCTAGTAAAAACTTGTTAAAAATTGTGATATCTAGAAAATAAACAGGACAGAAGTACAATATCTTGTTCCTGTCTACATTCCACAAGTTCTGAAACTGGAATGAAAAATGTTGACAACCACCAAGTATCAGCAATTTGGTGGAACTGAGAAAATAACTTTCCCTTTCTTCTGCTCATTCTCCTTCCTTTCATTCTCTCTCTTTTTTTTAAAGATTTTATTTATTTATTTAACAGAGAGAAACACAGCGAGAGAGGGAACACAAGCAGGGGGAGTGAGAAAGGGAGAAGCAGGCTTCCCACTGAGCAGGGAGCCTGATGCAGGGCTCGATCCTGGGTCTTCGGGATCCTGACTTGAGCCAAAGGCAGTCACTTAAACTGAGCCATGCAGGCACCTCTCCTTCCTTTCATTCTTACTCTATGAGGAAAAAATTAAGTGGTGTAGTAGAACCACAATATATAAGTTATCTTTGATTCAAAGACTGATTTCTAGGGGTTAGTATGAAGTAACAGATATCAGATATACTTATCCAACTGAATTTTAAAAATGGCCAAAAAATATGAATGAATGTCTCATGTCATTGGATATTAGGTAATGAAGACCTTGAACCATGAGAGAAAGGAAATAGACAAGATGAGCCTAAGGACTGTCCCAATGCATTGTCTAGAGAAAGTTTATAGGGCTTGGTACAGGAAGGTGAAATCTTGAAGTATTTGGAAGTCTACTTGAGTTAAGGAGACAGAGTTGGAAGACCAAGAAAGATAATAAAGTGAGAATTCACAAGGAAGAATATGAAAGAGGAGAAAACTGCAAAGAAAAAACCTCCAGCATATGCAGTTGAGTAAAAATCAGTACATGTGTGAGGAAACTACCCAAATACTGAAAGAACCATCTGCGAAGATTAGAAGGAACAGTCCCAGAGATTTAGACAGGGCTGGGAACAAGCATGTTCTCTTCCCAGGAAGAGAGATTCTTCAGTTCTTTCACATTTGAGAATTTCTGTCTCTTCTGAGAAGTTAACTGAGGATCTTTCACTTGGATTACCCCTAAGGTAGTGTTTTACTGTGTTTTGTCATTGAGTGTAGCTGTGGAAAATTAGAAATAACTCCATTCTTTATCCTGACGGTCATAGCATTTTAATATGACATTTTCTAACTCTATCAATTACATTTTATAATTAATAAATTACATAAATTTTAAATTTATGCTACATAAATTTATAATTAATAAGGGTATATATTTAATTTGACATGAATTCTATTTATGTTCTTATATGCTATATAATATACTTTGTTTTCATTTTAGATGGTTTTCTTCTATTACACACATATAATGATTTTTTTTGGTACTGTTCATCTTTCCATATCATGTTTTGTTTCTCCAACTTTTTAATCTATTTTCTAATTTTTCCTTGATGTTTACTGTAATAATATAAAGAAGTCCATCATAGCTTTGATTCAATTTTTAGTAATGATTCTTCTGTATGTCACTTGTTTTCTATTTGTACTGAAATCTCTGTTTTTCATTTCATTCAGCAGCTTCATCATCACATCTTTGAGATCTTAAACTCATATTAGCATAAGGTTCTAATCTTTATCATAGGAGGAACTTCAGGGTATTTTTCTGTCACTTGTCTCTTTAAAAAAATATATTCTTAGTCCTTTTTCAAATGTATGTACTCTCCTTCTTTGTAAGTGTCTATACCTTCCATATTATTTCTTTCTAGTCTAATCATATTTAAACCAGGAATTTTGATAGCAAATGCACAGTGCACAGCTATGCTATTTACTTTACTATGCAATAATATTTCCCACGTATAACCACTCTATTTACCCACCTTAACTGCCTGTATCAGAGTGACCAATAGGCAGATTTATCTCATTTCCCTGCTTTTTCATTTGTTTTCATAACAGTACAGTGCTCTATAAAATGAAAAATTCACCTTATACCTTTATAAGGTATTAAGGTCTTTCTGCTTTCGTTGAATTTAGTTATAAATTTAGTTTATATAACAAAAGAAAGAATTGAAGTCTCAAATTTAAATTTATAAATAAAAACATATCATTTCTAACATTTAGCAATATGGAAAATTATAAGATATTTTAAAGACCAATGACATAGTACAGATTGGAAACACTTGTCTTAAGAAAAACATTAGTAAAAATGGATAGTTACATATGATGGTTTATGCATGAAAAGAGAAAAGAATAAATGATATGTTTTTCATTATCTGAAACCCATGTAAATATAATTAAGCACTTATTTAGACATGAGTGTCAACGCATTTGTGTTTTCCCTTTGGGTTTTAACAGGGAACTGATGCTGTGAACCATATGTACATATTTATAAATAGGAAACATTAACTCACTTGCTTTGCAAAAAGTATCACCATAATGTTAAGTACAATTTTTATTAGTTCAGGCTCATTATCTCAACAATTTCAGAGAACAATATTCTCCATGAGATGCTGTAACCCTACATCTTGTTAAAACCAAAACCTGAACAATACTGGCTAAGGAATATTACTCCAGATATTTTTGTTTATCTTCCCGTTGAAAACCATAGCCTCAGAAATTCCATGTATAGAGGAACATTGTTGAGAGTTTAGCTAAGTTACTTCATGGTATTGCTGCCCCAGTATCCATTTCATTTGGCCAGCTGACTGACAGTTTGCCTAAACTGACATTACTCTCCTCATGCAAGTACATGCCCTTGGTAACAGTCTGCATATTTGCAAGTAAATGTAAACTCCTGATATGACATTCCCAACAACCCTGGTGAGCCAAAGGCAGATGCTTAACAACTGAGCCACCCAGGTGCCCCACCTTTTGGGTTTTAGTGACCATACTGGTCTTAGTGCAGGAATACCCTAATAAAAGCATGTTCTTAAGGTCCTGCCTTCTCTTTCTTTGCACGACCTGATTTTCCCTCTAGCCCCTCAAGGAATGCTGGATATTTTCTTCAGGAACAGTGAATATGAAACGTCTCTATTTCAATTTATCTTGTGTTCTATTGTTGAATGACTGCTCACTATCCTTTTCCTTGTGCTCTACTTACCAAGGGGTTAATTTGAAAGATTATAAACAAATATATGGTAGTCAAATAAAAAACATTTTTATTATATAAATTACTAGTAAAATTAGTGTAGGAGAAACATGAATATATACATATATATCAAGATAAAAGTTATGAAAATATGTACATCACTACAAATCAGTGCCTTTTATTTTTGAACTGTAGCCATTTTTGTTGTTGTTTATTTGACATCATCATTTACTTAAAAAGCATTTATTAAGATACAGGAAAATCTTCCAAGGTTGAATCTGAAAGAAATAGAAAATTAAAACAGACTGATTATTAGTAATGAAGTTGAATCATTATTCAAAAAAACTCCCAACAAACAACAGTCCAGGACAGATGGCTTCACAAGTGAATTCTACCAAACATTTAAAGAAGAGTTAATACCAAATCTCAAGCTACTTCAAAAAATTGAAGAGGAAGGATTGCTTCCAAACTCATTCTATGAGTCCAGCATTACCTTGATACTAAAAGCAGATAAAGACATTAAAAAAAAAAAAAGGAAAAGAAAGAAAGAAAAGAAAGAAAGAAAGAAAGAAAGAAAGGAAGAAAAAGAGAATTATAAGCCACTATTCCTGGTATACATAGATGTAAAAAATCCTCAATAAAATATTAGCTAACCCAATTTCATAATATATATAAAGGATTATTTACTATAAACAAGTGATTTAGTCAAGGGATGCAATGATGTTTCACTATGTTTAAATCAATCAACATGATATAGTACATGAGTAAAAAAGGTATGAAAATCATCTGATCATCTCAATAGATGCAGAAAAAGAATTTGAAAAATTGAACATTTATGATAAAAAAAAATCAACAAAGCGGGTAGAGAGGGACATAATAAAAACACATCTAGAGCTAACATCATTCTCATTGGTGAAAAGCTGAAAACTTGTCCTCCAAGATTAGGAACAAGACAAGGATGCCTGATATCACTACTTTTATTCAACATAATATTGTAAGTCTTAGACATAAAAGTTAGGTAAGAAAAAAATAAATAAAAATATATCCAAATTAGAAAGGATTTTTATCTGCCACTATTTGCAGATAACATGATACTATATATACTAAACACTAAGACTTCTAAAGATCAACAAAAAAAAAGAAAAACAACAGTAACAAAACCTATTAGTACTGATAAATGAATATAACATAGTTACAGGACATGACTCAATATACAAAAAAAATTGTGTTTCAATATACTGATAATAAACTATCAGCAAAAGAATTTTTTTAAAAATCCCATTTATTTATCAAAAATAATAAAATAATTAGTAATAAATTTAAACCAAGAAAGACCTATACTCTGAAAATGATAAATTCAAGAAAGAAATTGAAGATGACATAAATAAATGAGAAGATATATTATATTCTTGGAATGGAAAATTAATATGATTAGAATGTCTATTCCATCCAAAGCAATCTACAGATTCAAGGCAATCTCTCTCAAAATACCAATGGCATTCTCCATAGGATTAGAACAAATGATCCTAAAATTTTTATCGAATCACAGAAGATCCCAAATAGCCAAAGCAATCTTGAAAAAGAAAAATAGGGAGCACCTGGGTGGCTCAGTTGGTTAAGCAACTGCCTTTGGCTCAGGTTATGATCCCGGAGACCAGGGATCGAGTCCCCCATTGGGCTCCCTGCTTGGCGGGAAGCCTGCTTCTCCCTCTCTCACTCCCCCTGCTTGTGTTCCCTCTCTCGCTGTGTTTCTCGCTGTCAAATAAATAAAATCTTTAAAAAAAAATAAAGAAATAAAAATAAACCTGGAGGTGTCATGCTTCCTGATTTCAAACTATACTACAAAGCTAATAATCAAAACAATATGATACTGGCATTAAAACAGATACATGGATTGATGGAACAGAATAGAGTCCAGAAGTAAATTCACATGTATATGGTCAATTAATCTATGACAAAGGAGGCAAGAATATACAATGCAGAAAAGACATTCCTTTCAATAAGTAGTTCTGGGAAAACTGGACAGCTACATGCCAAAGAATGAAACTGAACCACTTTCTTAAACTATGTACAAAAATAAACTCAAAAGAGATTAAAGACTTAAATGAATACCTAAAATCATAAAGCTCCTAGAAGAAAACCTAGATGGTAAGCTCTTTGACATCGGTCTTATGATTTTTTTTTTTTTATTTTCTTAGACAAGGATAGCAAAAGTGAAAATAAGCAAATGGGACTACATCAAACTAAAAAGTTTTTGGGCAGTAAAGGAACCCATTAACCAAATAGAAAGGCAACCTGCTGAATGAGAGAAGATTGTCACCAATGATATACCTACAAGGAGTTAATATCCAAAATATATAAAGGATTCATACAATTCAATATCAAAAAATAATAATAATAAAACGGACAAAGACCCTGAATAGATATTTTTCAAAGAAGACATACTGCTGGTGAATAGGCATATTAGGGGATATTCAATATCACTAACTATCAGGGTAATGTGAATCAAAACCATAGTGAGATGTCTCCTCACACCAGTCAGAATGACTAGTATCAAAAAGATAAGAAATAACAAGTGTTGGCAGAGATATGGAGAAAAGTGACTCCTCATGCATTGTTGATGGGAATGTAAACTGGTATAGCCACTATGAAAAACAGTAGAGAGTTTCCTAAAAAAATTAAAAAAGTACTACCATAAAACCTAGCAATTCAATTTCTGGATACTTATCAGAGGAAAATGAAAACACTAAATCAAATAGATACATGAACTCTTATGTTTATTGTTTATCTCAGCACTACATACAATAACCAAGATATGGAAGTACCTAAATTCCCATCAATAGATACTATATATATATATATATGTATATATATATATATAGTATATATACATATATTCAATAGAACACTACTCAGCCATAAAAAAAAATAATGAGATCTTGCATTTGAAATCACATGGATGGATCTAGAGAACATTATGATAAATAAAATAAATAAGACTAGAATAAAACAAATATTATATGACTTCACTAATACGTAGAATCTTAAAGATAATACAAAACAAACAAAGAAACAAACAGATTTATAGACTCAGAGAAGAAAAAATTGAGTGCCAGAGGGAAGAGGGATGGAAGGAATGGACAAAATAGGTAAAGGGGATTAAAAGATACAATTTTGTATTTATAAAATAAATAAGACATGTAAATGTCATATAAAGTACAGGACAAATATTCAATAATATTGTGACAACTTTGGTAACTAGAATTATTGTAGTGACCATTTTGTATTATAAGTAAACATTTGATCACTAAGTTGTATAATTAGAACTAATACAATATTTTATGTCAATTATTCTTCAATAAAAAGGAGTTAAAAATAATAAAGTATAAAAATTAAGTTATTTAGGATATAAGTAGTTATGAGGATAAGAGAGGAAATGTGTCTAGGGAAAAAGATAATAATCAATTTTAAATGTCCTAATAGAGTTGGCATTTTGAGGCTGTACAAAAATATAAATAGGGTGTGATTAAACAATAAAGAGATAAAAAAAAAAATCAACTCCTGGTACCTGTGAATTGACCGAACGTTACTCCCTAGATCTTGGTGTTGTTAGGAGCTAATTGCCACTAACAGGCTTTGGTGTCCACTTACTAAATGTAGACAATTGCACAGAACACCACTGTAAGACAAATTCACAGTGAGTGCCATGATGAATTAAGACCAAACTAAGTCGCTGTTCAAACATGAAAGATAGCAAACATTTCCCTCTGCCAGAAGACTTCTGCATCTTTCCAATTAAAAGCTCAACTCCATTTTATTTTTCCTCCTTTTAGATTAAATGGCTTAAGACACACAATCATATCCTTACCCCAACTTTCTGATCACACATATCCAAAGCAAATCCTGCTTCCATTGAAACAGCCATAAAATCACCTAACACAAGCTGAAATTCCTCTTTTTTAAAAAAAAGTTTATTATTTAAGTAGTCTCTACCCAACATGAGGGTCAAACTCATGACCCCAACATCAAGAGTTGCACCTTCCAGCCAGACATCCAGGCCTAAATTCTATAATATTTTTTTTTTCTAACAACATTTTAATGAAACCATCCCTCTCTCATAATTATCTGTGGTAGGGATTTTCTCTTGCAATGAAACCACTACCCTCAACTTTGTTTCCATACATTATGTTTGACAATGTTTTTTTTGTTTGTTTGTGGGTTTTTGTGTTTGTTTGTTTGTTTGTTTTTTTCCTGGAAGGCATTGGCAGAGTCTGAGTAATACCACAGGAGTTTGTTTTTGGTTCCATGAATAGCAAGGTATCACCAACTGTATCAGTAAGGAATGGGAAAAAGATTAGAAAGAGTTAATGAAAGGATCATTTACTAATGTGTGGAAAGGGTGAACAGGACAGAAAAAAGATTGTGAAGCATCCAGAAATACAATCTCAGAGAGGTCTGAGGAAGTTTTCTCTGGCACCTAGCACCAAGAAAATAGGAACTACCCATTGAAAGCTGTGGTCTTCAGCTGAGAAATAAGAGTCATTACCAGAACATTATTTTGCGATAAAAGAGGAAGATAAACGATCCTGAACTCCTTACTCCTCACACCCCATAGTCTACTGTCAATAACTCTCTCTGATCAAACCCATCTGGGAGACAAAGGCAAGAGCTTGTGGGTGATTCAGTACGTACATCATTGACTTTCTGGGGCACATGAAGTTTGAACAAGGTGGAGGTTGTGGAGGACTGCATCTGAAGAGTAAACAAAGACTATCCAGTAGATGACTTTTAAGTGACTTAAACAAAACTTTTTTTTTTTTTTTTTTTTTTTTTTGCCTATGCATAATTTCAAGATAAGTTCAGCAGCAGGCTTCATTTTACAGGTTTGTAATCAATACAGTCAGTTAAAGCACCATACTCAGAAGGGTCCTGGGCTTACAGTATTCTGTCACTATCTTGCAGTTCTTAATAGTTCTTTCTTAGATTTTGTGTTTTGAAGGTGAAGTGCTTTGGGGCAATGGAGTATGCAAATGAGGAGTGAAAATATGTATAGGTTAAGAGGGAAATCATGGGTAAAAGGGAAAAGCTTTATATTTTATTACATTTCACAGCATTTTTTCCCTATTTTATGAGGAAGTATCTCAAATTTTTATTACTATTATTTTTTTATTTTGCACTAAGCCAGCAAGACATTGTAGCCAGTGCTTTCAACAGCTATAAAAACATATGCTACCTGAACCAGCTTTCTTGTGAATTGTGGGGTTTCCCTCTCTCTCATGTACAATATGTGGCATGGAAGTTCCAAGAATCTGTTTTCATTCAGGGTTGATAAGACAGAGAAAATAAAAAAAGGATATCTTCTTCACATATGACTTCTTTTCTATCAGGAAAAAACCCTCACTCTCAGAGGTGCCTCAGTTATTCAATCTCCCGCTCCCCAAAGGCGATTCTTGTTCTGGTGAAAAGGAGGACAATAGTTTGAGGACTTGACATTGTTCATTTCTACTGAGGGAGACACTGAGAGCGGGAAAAGCAAGGACAAATTATTTTGAGAAACTATGGACAATGTGTGCCACAGCTATAAATACTCATTAACTTATACAGACTAAAATAGCAAGTTGGTTGGTAAAGCTGCTCACATTTTCTTTCAGTTAACATTTCCTTCTTTGCCAATTGTATCCTTAAATTTAACTATTTATATATTTTTAAATGATTGTTAAATGTCTTCCATTGACAGTAAATAAAAACTTTATACATCAAACTTATAGATACATCAAATGCATAAAGAACACAACCTTCCTAAAAGTGCAGGCTTCCATAGGTCTGTCTTTTAGATTTTATTACTTTCTAAATATTTTAATTATTCATTATCAAAGTAGAGGGTTTTTTTTTTTTAATTTCACCAATATGTCATATAAGTGAACAAAGGCAAATGAAATCTTTGTTCTTTTCTCTAGTGCTTTTGTGAAATTAAATATACAACCTTCTACACTAAATTGCAAAATAATAGTGGACATTATCCATGTGCATATGACACATTTTGAGATGTCAATGACAAGAGAAGTTCAAGTAACTTATGCTTTAAATGATAGTGAGATACTGCCATCTCCTGCTTACTAAATAAAGGGAAATCATACACACACACACACACACTCACACACACTCACATACACACACAGGAGAAGAGATTCAGGAAATAGCTACTTTAAAGAAAACTCCAAATTTGGGATTATGGTGACTTATTTTGAGCTTTTAGTTTTCCAGAACCAGAAATGCAACATTAATTCCTATTGATATCTTATCCCTAAGAAGTAGATTTCACTTAAAACAATAAAAAAGCATTGATTATATGACCAAGATATTTAAGTATTAAGAATATAGACTTTTTATATGATGGGAAATATAAAAATATGAATGTGTCCCTCAAAAATATATTGTCTGTCTACTTTTGTGTCTTACACATATATGGAAGCATCTATTCTCAGTGACATAGTTAACATCACTCAGATGTGATCCCCCTTGAGTTTCTGTCACTCTTGTTTGAGGTTCTGCTTAGCTTTCCTTCAGTTTACAGGATTGTACTACTTGTGTCTTCTAGAATTGTTGTAGACCTTAGATTCAGTAGAGCTTTCTCTGTTTAATGCCACTTCTTTGGTGCTTTTTTTCTCCAGAACGCCATGATTTTCCTACTCTGACAGTTTGTTAGTGTACTTATTAATTTTCTTCTCATTCTAAGTCTCTGATATTAACAAACATATTTAATTAAAAATATCAAGTCCATTCATCTATTTTATTGGCTATCCCAAATTTTACCTCCAACTACTTTGTATTTTTTGTTGCTCATATTTATTGAAAAACAGGGAAAATATTCATTCCAGATGATCAGGGTACTAACTTTAAGATTATTATAGTGGTTTATACAGAATTATTTTAAGCTATTAGTAGGAAAATTATTTAATCTTATCCCTATCATTATGAACTAAGAACAAATTGTCACATTTTACTTTATCAACTAGTTTGCACAGGCATTTCATAAATATATTCTTCAATAAACATTGTTAATATTTTGGCAGTTAAATAAAGTTATATTTAGATCCCAATGTTCAAAGGTAATGTTCTGTTCATAACCTTCAAAACATACTTCAATGTCATAACATGACAGAAAAATATCCTTTATTATTCTATATCTTATTTTGTATGATGAGAATTCAAAAGAATTCAAATCTTATGTGTTATCAATATGAATCTGAAAATAGTGAAAAAATAAAATAATGTAATAAAAAATAAAAATAAATTAAAAAAATAAAAATAAATAAAAAAAAATAAAAAATAATGAAGGATAAACAAGATACAGCACAGAGTATTTACAAAGCAGTTAAAAATTATCACACTAGTGAGCTTTTTAAGAGAAAACCTTCTACCTAATAATTAAAGTAGCTAATTGTATAATTTGAGTTGCTCAGCTTGTTTCCTGAGTTCTTTATTTTTAGTTAAACACTTCTGAAATAGGTCATGTGATTTAATGATTTTAAAGTAAAATTTTAATATTTGATTTTATAACTTTTCTTTACTTCTCTTTACTGAACTGCATGGAGTTTATAAACCCCAGTAGAATTAATTGCCTAATTACAGAGAATAAAAGGGAATGCCTTTTGAAAGTTTTAAAATTTAGATTTCCTACAGCAGAGATTTGACCTGACTGCCTGACCTACACAGTTTGCACCCATTAAAGAAGGAAAATAAGCATCTATTTGGGAACACAATTTTTACCTGCTAATAAGTGAAACACAAATGCTCCATAATTTTAAGTCATTTTATATTCTTAGAGTGAAGTCTGGAGCCATTATAGTGATTAATCCTTACCAGTAACCGCTTATCTTCTTAGAAATAAGCTCCACCTCCATTGCTTTAATTGTTTTCTTGGCACAACTTAAATACGTAGCAGAAATCAGGTATCAAAAAAGTATTAAGAGTAGCTGGATCTATAGCACTCTGGAGAAAATTTTCTAGCCACAGGATTTTACATTTTACAAACAAAACTTACAAATAAGTCCATGTAAATATACTTGGAAGAGATATACATTCCATCTGATGAAGACATGTATTTGAATATAGGCTTCATATCTTCTTTATCCATGTGCTAATCGTATTGTCTCTGATGTCTGTGGGATCCATGTACATGCGGTACACTCACGTTAGCCCTATACGGACGCACGCTCATAAGCAGCACCAGAAGGAAATGTAGAAAGGCAACCATGTGAGATTCTTTAAACCATGTCATGTGACACGATGGGAAACCAGAAAAAAGGTGGTCACTTCCATCTGGTGTATTAATAGAAGAATTTACAGGAGAAATAAAGTGTGAATGAGAGTTTAAAAGGGAAAAAAAATATTCATGAGTGCAAGTGAGGATTTAGTCAAGTTCAAAGCGGATAGAGTAAGAAAAAAATTCTCTATGTGAAACAATCAGGATAAATAAAATTGGATTTGAGTGTTTGTTTGTTTTTTTAATTTATTTATTTGACAGAGAGAGACAAAGCAAGAGAGGGAACACAAGCAGGCAGAGTGGCAGAGAGAGAAGCAGGCTTCCCACTCAGTAGGGAGCCTGATGTGGGGCTTGATCCCAGGACTCTGGGATCATGACCTGAGTGGAAGGGAGACACTTAACCGACTGAGCACCCAGGCACCCCAGATTTTGAGTTTTAATATTGCATGGAAAGCAATATTTAAGAAAGTTAAACTATTGGGATACCTGGTGGCTCAGTCAGTTAAGTGTCTTTCTTCAGCTCAAGTCATGATCCTAGGGTCCTGGAACTGACTCCCGCATTGGCTCCTTGCCTAGCAGGGAACCTGCTTCTCCCTCTGCCTGCGGCTCCCCCTGCTTGTGTTCTGTCTGTCTCTCTCTGTCTCTCTCTGACAAAAAATAAAACCTAAAACAAAAAAAAAAAAGAAAAGGAAAAAGAAAAAAATGTCTGGTGACAAAAATAATAGGAATCTAGCAGGTAGATGTGGGAGAGAGAAGTAGAATTTAAGAAGTGGAGATTATAGATCAGTACAATTTTGAGATGTTGAAGGGTCTAATATAAGATAAAAGCAGTACGTGACACAGAGGAATAATTATATATTAAACCGTTGTTTTAATAGAAATGCGAGATTTTAGTGATTGATTAGCTCTAGTGGCCATGAGGAGGACCAGAATTAAAACTTAAAGTTTTCAGCTGTGGTGATTGGAGACTAATAGAGTTACTGAATTAGAGTCAAATTAAGAAAATTTGTTGAACTACACCATGCCATTTGAAGTCAGGCCATGTTATGTCATTGGGAAGACAACTCAAGTTGACAACGGGATGAGGTCACAACCAGTATGCTGATGACTTAGACTAGTGACGGCTTAAGTGTAGCTATATGGGCATTTCAAATGCTTTAGAAAGGAAAGTTTGTCAGAATGCAGTAACAAGGAGAAGATTGAGATGAGGAAGGTAAGAAAAGATAATTAGAGAGGTACAAAAGTGAGGGGTCATGGTTCAAAAAAGGTGCTAAAATTTTTTAAAGGAAACTTCTAAAACCAGGGTAGAAATTCAGACACAAGGAAGCTACATGTATAAGAGATCATTAACATTAGTATCATAGAAATGATGTAATTTTTTCCCCATGGTGAGAAATGGTATGTTTTAATTTAAAGTAAGCAAAGGTATGCCAAAGTTCTGAGGTACTGAAAAGATCTTCATTTCTACACAAGAATATAGTAAATTATCTAAGAGAGGAGCTGAGCAATCAGGATTTCCACAAAAAGATCAATCTGTAGTGTGGCTTTTTTTTTTTTTTTTACTTTTTCCATTCATGGTTTTAGTTATAAAATGCCTCTCAATCCTGTTTTCCTATTTTATCAGTATATAGCCTTCAATTTATTACACATATTTTGCTGCCTTTTAACATAGTTTCTATTCTATCTTATTGGATAATTTCCACAAATAATATAAAAGTGTCAGAACTTCAGTGGTTCAAGTTTGAATATGCTTAATGCTGGGAGTCCCAACCACGGTTTTGAAGAAATGATTTCAAAGGAAGCCAAATAAGAAACACAAAATCTTAAATTAACTTTTTTCCCTATAACTTCCTTAAGTAAGCTCCCGGTTTTTGAGAGATACTAGGGACCTAATTTAGGTACCTCACTCTGAATTGTAATACTACTTCTTATCATAAAGATAAAATAAGTTTATTTTTCCTTTGATTAAAAAAAATTAACTTGGATGGTCACCCTAACTACATAGTGAATTTTGTATGAAATGCATGCTACAAATAGTGCTATGAAGTCCTCTTACTTGCAGACTTGTTATTGTTTATCTCGAGAACAATATGGGATACATTGCATCTCCTTGGCTCTCTAAGACGGTGAGATTTCTTTTTGATTTTGCAATCTCTTGATAATTTGCTTGTGATGAACATGTTTATTCAATAACAAAATAGATATCTTCTAAAATAGTAAAAAAACACTATAGTTTATTCAGCAACAAAATAGTTCTCTGAAGAAGCTTTCTAGAATTTGGATGGAGGAGGATGTTTCTAATTATATATTTTTTCAAATTACAAACATAATTTCAAAGAGTCAAGTGTCAGAGCCAAGAACTTCTATAACCTGACTGCAAAGTTAGCACCTTTAACTGTTTTTAATAAAAATACTTTTGAATAAATGACAGTACTTTGGGTAAACAAATCACTTTCCTTGGCATTGTTTTGGTCTCAATGTTTATGTCCCCACCAAATTCATAAGTTGAAATCCTAACTCCCAGAGGTGGTGGTATTCCCCAGAGGTGGGATCGTTGAAAGGTGCTCATGTCTTGACGGTAGAGCACCCATCAATAGGAATAGCACCCTAATAAAAGAAACTCAAGAGAAATCTCTAGCTCTTTCTGCCATGTGAGGAAAGAAGGGACTTCCATCCTCCCAGAATTGTGAAAAAAAAGTTATTTCTGTAAACTATTCAGCCTGTGGTACTTTGTTATAGCAGCTGGAATGGACTAAGACAGGCATGATATAACACAAATCAGGAGTGAGTGATATTTTTCCCCTTCTGCAAGGTGTGTTAAGCATAAGAATGGGGGAATTGGACACAATGTCCAGTGACATTATGAAAAGTGACAGTGGCAGAGAGGAAGGAAGCTAAGCAAGCTAATTGCATGAGTACACAAGAGGTATTTTAGTAAGTGCAGGGAAGAAGCATGAAGGAATTTGAGCTTTTCGTTTTGTGATCAAAGTATTGAGACAAAACACATCTTTTCTCTTCAATTAGCATTCAGATAAGTGCCTAGATTTTAACTGGTGTATATTTGTTATGTAGAATGTCACACCGTATGATACCTATTAAAATATTTGCCCCAAACTCTGTTCATATATGCATGTTTTATTCTTGACTCAAAATTGTAATTCTCAGACACACAAGCCAATTTCTTATCGAATTTGTATTAAAGTTAGATGGTGTTGAATTTACTGACACTTCTAGTAGTGGTTAGAGAAGGTAATAGCAAGGTAGCAACATTCACAAGTTTTAGCAGTAAAAATTCCATGTAAGCTGTTTTGTAGGATGAATGGGATTTGTTTCTAGGGAAATAATAGAAAAAGAGAGCATTTGCCATAGGGACCACTCCAAGAACCAATGTGGAGGTTTAGAGGAAAGCATTGTAGTTATAGGAGCTAATGGTAGTGCAGAAATGTGAGAGATCAAAGAGCACATGGAAATTTGTAAGAAATTTGCTAATTAGGTAAGTATAGCCTATCTCAGACCTTAAAGTTGTCTAAGATTTTATGAATATTTCCGTAATGGGGAAAGAATCAAAGGAGCATGTAAAACATGATAGCATATATTTAATTCAAATAATTGAATTAAAATAATAATGTTGGGCGCCTGGGTGGCTCAGTGGGTTAAAGCCTCTGCCTTCAGCTCAGGTCATGATCTCAGTGTCCTGGGATCGAGGCCCACATCAGGCTCTCTGCTCAGCGGGGAGCCTGCTTCCTCCTCTGTCTCTGCCTGCCTGTGATCTCTCCCTCTCTGTGTCAGATAAATAAATAGAATCTTTAAAAAATAATAATAATGGTGTAATTTTTAGTAAACCAAATGTTGTGTTTTTTATGTCAAACAAGCCAGATTAATTGTCCATGTACTTAATTTTTTCTGACTATTCACCCCCATGTTATTCCTTTATGTTACCCTAAAGGATGGGAAATGATAAATAAGATCACCCAGGAAGATGTTGGCAAACCCCAGTTCTAATGTCGGTGATTGAACCTCTTCAATGTGGTTGAAAATAATGATGAAATAGTGATCTAACCAACTCATTTTCATCTTCTCAATTCCCTGTTTTTTTTCCCCCTTTGATGATCAAGGTACTGAATTATCTATGACATTTAATAAAATGATTAATAATAATAATCTCTTGAACTCTTGCTACATAAGGCAAACCATACTTGAGGGTGAGGGGGTGGAAACCTTCTCCTTAGGATGAATTAGGGCACCTGCATTTGAACCATCTTTGGGGATCTAACATGTGGATATATTCCATCTTGTGTCTTAAATCTAGTTTATTTTGGATCCCTATTAGAGAATCTTAATACTAACAATTTAATCTTTCCCTCAGTTTACTTATCTGAAAAATAATGAACTGCCAGAACATTGGCTTACTTTCAGTAAAATTAAACTGCAAATTAAAACACATACCAGATGAAAATGTGTAGTAATGTAAAGCTCCTGTACTTTCCTTACATGATGATGTTGATCAGCCCTCTAGGCAGCACTTGAATATGTGTTAGCAGTGTGTTGCTTAATTTCTAAATATTGGGAATTATCAGATAGTTGAAATTGATTTCTATAATAATACAGTAACACAAACTGCATGTACTAGTAATCTTGTGACCATTACTGTGGCATTTTATGGCTTAAAATATGACCTATATTGACATTAGTGGTGAATATTCAGTGTAAATCTGAAAAGAATTTCCACTAGGTAAGGCTGAGTTGCACTGTTATTCAAATATGCTAATTTTTTGTTACTTTTATCTTCTTGTTCTATCAATTACTGAGAGTCTGATGTTAATCCAACTATGATTTTGGATTTATCTATCTTTCTTCCCTTATTTCTGTCAATATTTAAGACTTTTGCAAGTATGTTCCAATGGGACGTCATCTAGTTTCCTATCTGTAGAAGATGGAAACACTCTTAAAAATTCCGTTATTTTGGGGGCTCCTGGGTGGCTCAATTGGTTGGGCGACTGCCTTCAGCTCAGGTCATGATCCTGGAGACCCGGAATGGAGCCCCACATCGGGCTTTCTGCTCAGCGGGAAGCCTGCTTCTTCCTCTCTCAGTCCCTCTGCTTGTGTTTCCTCTCTGGCTGTGTTTCTCTCTGTGAAATAAATAAAAAAAATCTTTAAAAAAATTTCCGTTATTTTTTAAAGAAATTGATCTTTATAAAATGACTTGGTAATAATTATACTTTGATATTAATATACTTTAATATGACTGTATTAATAACATTAATTAAATTACTTTTATTTCATATCTCATTTTAACATTTTACTTTTTATTTTTAACCTATATCTGTTTCAAGCTTTACATTTATATTTCATTTTGTAGCCAATACATATTTTTATGTAATGTTCATGTGAAACTTCTACTACTGATGTGAAAATTTCAACTATTTAAGTGAGAATTTTAATTACTTCACCTTTAATTCCTTCACCTTTAATTCCTTCACCTCTAATTATAGGCATGATACAATTTAAATCAGCCATCTTTTTGTTGGTTTTCTATTTATCTTCTTTATTTTTTCTCCTTTTTCCACTTTTATGTCTTTTTTGAGTGAAAGCCATTCTTAGTAATTCCATTTTATCTAGGTGTCTGTTGTTGTTATTATTATTTATCCTAAGCTTTGTATTTTGTCTCAGTTCTTGGATATGTACATTATTGTCCTTTATTAAATTTCACAATTTATAGGTATAATTTCCTCAAATAACTAGTCTGCTACATTATCTATATTCACTTCTTATAGGACTCTAACTTCACACATTACACTTTAAATTATCACACATGTCTTGAGCATTCTTTTTAGGGTAGGTCAGTGTATTTTAACTGTTTTACTTCTTGATATATTACAGTTTATTTAGGATCAACTTATCACCAGCTTCAAATATTTTCAAGTCAGGTTAAGGCTTTCTTTTTAGCAAGGCATAGCATTTGAGCACCAATTAACTTTGTAGCTGTCTATATATTTTACAAACCAGATGCCAGCTTTTTAATCTGTAAGAGATGTTTCTCTGGTTTACAGCAACCTGTGAGATTGTTTTTACTATAGTATTCACCGGCTTCCCATCTTTACCTCCTACTTTCTCCACCTCCAAATGATCTCTCCATCCTGCTACCCTATACCCAGTCATCTGTGGGGTACCAAAATACTACTAAAGGATCATGCACCAAATGTTGCTGTTCCTCGACTTTTTCCCTCTGCAGCAGCCTTGTCATTGGGGAAGAATACACATATCTCAGGGGGATTTGTCTTGAGAGCTGAGAGCCTTCATTACTAAGCACCTAGTTGAGGCCTTACAGGATAGGAAGGGCACCATTGACTGAGGGATGTCGAAATGTATTCTTTCACACCAGTCCACACTTGGAGAATAATTATCTTCTGTAGCAATTCATTCCTTCACTGTGGCCTTAGAGCTGAAAGCAACTACATATCTCGTTTTTATTTGGAAGGAGCTTCTCTGGTATTTCCCCTTCATTATCAGGAAACAATCATCTCTTAAATCCTTCTATATCCTAAGATTATGTGGACTTGCCTTAATTTAATTTTACATGCAAGAAATGCTCTTGTCCCAGAAAAAAAAAAAATAGATATATATATATAAATGATTCAGCTACATGATAATGTACTCAATGTATTATTAAACACTTTTCTTAATACTATCAATGATTCCTTCACATATGTATTATATTCCGTACTCATTGCGCCAGCAAAAGACCTAAGTGAGATATACAGTCGCAAGACAAGCAAAATAGTCTTATATCCTCAGTGTCTCTAGTCCTTCAATGTATTTCTCTGTTTGACTACTTATAAACTTACCTTTATACTTAGGCTATATATGTATCCTGATATTTTCATAAAAATGGAATAAATTCTTATAAATATATGGAGATATGAATAACTTGGAAAACTTTGGGGTTATGATTTTGGGTTCTAAATTCTAGTTTCTGTCTCTTAAGTCTTGGAAATAAGTCTGGCAATATTTAACCACATATGCGTATGTCTCATACTCTATACTCTTTTTTAACTTCTGGGCACTTGTCACTACTTTTTTAAAATGATGTTGATGTTTCTTTCTAAACTTTTGAATGAAAAGCAGTATATACACTTTTTATTTTATTCTCTATTCGAATAGGTATTTGGATAGAGCAGACATTTTATTTAATAAATATTATATGACTGCAAGAAAAATATATGTATGAATTCATTTCATGGTTGACAAGATTAGTCATAAAATGCAAGTGAATTGTATCTTTGGAAACTACACTAAATAGATATAATAAGATCTATATCTAAATATTCAAAATAACTTCTTTGCCATATGTATTTTGTATAGAAAATTTAGATTATGGTGGGGAGATTTAGCAGAATGGAACCAAAATAATTAGCATATGAAGCAGTAAATCAGGTTGTTTCAGTGTTGATTGAATAACTAGGGTAATCTGATCTATTGCTAAGTTATGAGAAGTTGTTTTAAGAAAACAGGGGGAGGGATGAAGAAATTATAACCTTTTTTTTAAATTTTCAAAACACCATAAAAAATACATAAATTATGGCCAATGAATAATCTATTCTTCAGTGGAAATTTATTATAAATACTCCTACTTTACTATAGAAAGCCCAAGGCTGGCTAAAAATTAATTACTTGTTTGCTGATTCATATAAAATAAGCCATGGGTGATTAAATAAATATGTTAGTGTAAATCTTACTCCATTATTAAATTCTATGATAACTTAGGTTTTTTTCCCTTTACATTTTAGTGGGATATAGAGTCTATGTATTTATATGAAAACAAGTTCTCAACATCATCCAATGATATATGCCATATATGTTCATCTTATTTTCCTGTATATTTGACCATGAGTTACCAACAACTTCAGCACTTTTAGCAATAAGACAAAACGTGACAGAAGAAGAATGAAGTCTTGAAGGGGGTGATCAGATGCCTTTGAAAAACAGACACTTAAGAGCTTGAAGAAGCTTTAAATGAATGAAGGCTATAAGAAAACTGTCAGTGACAGAAGGCAGCCTATTAGATAATGAAAGTTTACGTTGCTCAGGACAGAGAATTGGTGAGGCTGCAGGTGACATTCATTCCTGAAAGTCAGTGATGTCCTTGAAGATGCATTGTGAATGTTTTACTTGTGGAAATCAGGATGTCTGGCCGTGACTTTTCTGGTAATTCATCATTATTGCCAGTGCACTAATCTCAGGGTGACATCAGTGTGGATATCTCAAGCACAAATAAAAAATTGTGACATGTTCTGGTATTAGACACCAAAAAAAAAAAAAAAAAAAATCCCAGGATTTCTTCCCATCCAATAAGTAAATGAATTATAATCACTTAATGGTTATGTACTATGAACAAAACTTCTTTGAGAGACAAGATGATCACATTTCAAGGTCCCCCTCACTACCACCACACATACAATTTAGGATTTGACAGTGATACGGGATAGGTAAAGCTATGGTTTTAATTTGGCACAGATATAATTGATTGAGCTTTAAACTAACTTCTGGAATGTAAATATCCTAACAAGGGAGAAATACACAAATTATCTTACATTCCAAATAATCGGATTTTGAACATTATTGATACTTCTTTGTGCCTTTATTAGAAAAAAAAATGGTTTCATTGGGGGATATCATATCATGAATTCTTTAAAATTCTTGTGGGTGTAAAAAAATAGAAAACAAAACTTTCATTTATATTTAAAAAAGACATCAAATTAACTGAGGCCCTTAATAATACATGAGAATCTGGATTTAAAAAAATCAAGATTGGGCAAACATATAAGAAACAGCTTTCAACAACTTCATTAATTACAGACTGCAAAGCCTCAATGTCATCTCTAGAGCACTTATTTTAGAAAATATTTCTTAAAAGCCTCACCATTCTAAAACCATGAAGTATCTACAAGTCATAGCTATTTGTTATATTTAACCTATTTTTCCTAGGAATTGGAAAAGGAGAAAGAAAAACAAAGAGGTGAAAAGAAACTTTGGAGGGGATGAATATGTTTATTACCTGGATTATAATATGGTAACATGAGTATAGGTTATTTCCTAAATCACCAAATTGTATATATTAATTATGTGCAGTTCTTTGTATGCCAATCATTGTTCAATAAAGATGGGGGGAAGAAGTACTTTCCTGGGGCGCTAATACCTAGTTTAAAAAAATGCATCACTTTTTTTTAAATTAAGCATTCTTCCACATGTTACAAACAGTAATTCATGCAATCAAGATTATTTGAAAATATAAATTTAAAAACTGTAATTTTTACATTTCCTAGTGACTATATTCTGCTTATCTATGATCCATGATCACCAAGTTTATTGAAGACATAATAGAGAGCTATGAAGTTTTACAAAATTTTATTTGAAAAAAGCACATTGAATCCTAAAATAAGGAAGCAAATTAGTAATTTATATCAGATAAAGATAGTACCATGGACTGCAAATTTTAGCAACTACTATCTTCAAATGCGTTATTTTTTAATATTTGGAGGTGTATCTGATCTTTAACTTCAATTTCTACTTTAAATATAGCTAACTGTATTTCCTTAACTATGTATTACCCTTATCAAAAGTATGGTTTGAAGATGATAGCATCATGTAATAAAACATTATTGTAACATTCACTTGGTATTTTAAATATTTCTTTATTTTGTCTCTCCAGTAAATAGGAGGTTTCTGGATCAAAGGCAGACTGATTATTTGCTTTCACAAGATTTAAGTAATAGTCTCCATGCCCCAATTTCCCCAAAAGAGGACACAGTAAGGTTCAAATGTCATCTGTACATGCAGAATGTGGGTTTGCCTCACTGTTGAGAAGCTCTGGAGTTATGAATCTCAAAGCTTATAAAGGATAGCCTGCACAGCTTCCTTCTTCCCCTCTGGAGAAGGGGACCTTATCTTGCTAAGATAAGCAAATCCTTTCTGTGGATCAGAGTTGAATTTCTCTAAATTCATTACCATTTGGATTGTAAACATGTGGCTTCAGGGGGGATAAGACTGTAAACCACTAGAGAGAAATATGTAATATCTAATTTCCAAGTTACTTACTCATCTCTTAAGTCTGATTGCTTGTGATTTCTGCTCAGAAAGTCTAGACCATGAAGAAACAGAAAAATATTCCTGCAATAGATTGCTTCCTGATAATGCTTAACCCTCTGAGCCCCCAGGCACCCGAAAACATCGTTTTTGACATTGTAAAACAGGCAGCAGGTAAAGAAGGGGGAAAAAAATCAGGTAACTCTTATTCAGTGTCTCCCCAACCTTCTGGTGATTTGGGAAGGAAGAAAGCCAAACACAGCCCAATGATCTCACTCGATGAAACGGATATCAGAGTTGGAAGTTTAAAGCAAATATAGTTTGTGGAGTAGTATTCATTTGATGAGGCAATCCCCTGGAAGCAGTGAGTGCTATGTGAGTGAGAGTCCCATCGGAGTTTTTAGCTAAACACCTATTTGAGCATGAATAGCATGAAGTACTGAGGCCTGGAAAGAAACTTTCCAGGGAAAGAAGAATAACTGGGATGCTTAAGCCAGAAAAATCGAAGAGGTCACACTAAGACAGTCAGTATTGAAACAGCATTTTTAAATACACAGAAATTGATCAGATCCTGAAATGGCCGTACCTAAGAACTGTGGTTAATTAGCTTTAGTGTAAAAGCTACTCTAAACCTATTTCAAGAGAATTTAAAAATATGCACTTAAGAGTTCCAACTGATCTTTAAGTAATTTAACTATTAAAATGAATTTCAACATTTTTACAAGAATACAATAAAATCTAATACTCTCAAGCAGAAACACATGACATATAACTGAGGGTGGGGTGAGAGGGTGGAGAGACAATCAATAGAAATAGAAAATAAAATGATAAAGAAATCAGCAGATAAATTTGTTAAAATGACTACAATATGTATGCTACGTACATCCATACATATTTACTCGATGTAGAAAATAAAACATAAATATGATGACAGAACATCTTTTCAGGTGTCTGTTGGCCATCTGTATGTCTTCTTTGGAAAACTGTCTATTCATGTCTTCTGTTTTTTTTAGGTGTTGAGTTTTATGAGTTCTTTATTATTATTATGTTCAGTTAACCACTCTATAGTACATCATTAGTTTTTGATGTAGTGTTCAATGATTCATTAGTTACCTATCACACCCTCATCAAAACACATGCACTCAGGGTAAGGAGTTTTATAACTTCTTTATAGATTTGGGGTACTAACCCTTTTTCTGAAATGTCATTTGCAGACATCTTTTCCCATTTTGTACATTTCTTTTTAGTTTTATTGATTTTTTCCTTTGCTATGCAGAAGCTTTTTATTTTGATGAAGTCTCAATTAGTTTATTTTTCCTTCTGCTTCCCCTTCCTCAGAAGCCATATCTAGCAGGAACTTCCCACAGCCAATGTCTACGAGGTTATTGCCTGTGTTCTTCTCTAGGATTTTCATGGTTTCCTTTCTCACATTTAGGTCTTTAAACCATTATTTTTGTCTATGATGTAAGAAAGTGGTCCAATTTCTTTCTTTTCCATACTGCTGTCCGGTTTTGCCAACACTATTTGTTAAAGACACTGTTTTGTTTTGTTTTGTTTTGTTTTGTTTCCCCCATTGGATAGTCTTTCCTGCTTTGTGGATGAATAATTGACTATATAGGTGTGGGTTCATTCCTGGTTTTTCCATTCCATTGATCTATGTGTCTGTTTTTGTGCCAGTATATCACTCATCACCACAGAAATGCAAATCAAAACTACAGTGAGGTATCACCTCACACCAGTCAGCATAGCTAAAATTAACAAAATAGGAGACAACAGATGTTGGTGAAGATGTGGAGAAAGGGGAACTCTCTTACTCTGGTGAGAATGAAAACTGGCACAGCCAGCCCAGAAAAGAGTATGGAAGTTCCTCAAAAAGTGAAAAATATTACTACTTAATGATCTAGCAATTGCACTATTAGGTATTCACTCAAAGGATACAAATATATATGTAAAAATATAAGTATATATCTTATATAATAATATATATTCTAAGTGTATATTAATATATATTCTATATTATATACAGAATATGAATTTAAAAATATCTATATTGGAATATTACTCAGCCATAAAAAAGGATGAAATCTTATTATTTACAACAACATGGATGGAGTTAGAGCATATTATGCTAAGAGAAATAAGTCAGTTAGAGAAAGACAAATATGATTTCATTCATACATGGAATTAAGAAACAAAACAAATGGACATGGTGGGGAGAGAAAAGGAGGTAAACCAAGAAATAAATTCTTAACTATAGAGAAAAAACTGATGGTTACCAGAGGGGAAGTGGATGAGGAGATGGTAAAATAGGTGATGAGGATTAAGGAGTGCACTTATAATAAGCACTCAGGGTTGTATTTAAGTGATGAGCCATTAAATTCTATATCTAAAACTAGTATTACACTGCATGTTAATTGGAATTTAAATAAAATCTTGTAAAACAAATATATATATACAACAAATATATATATATATATATATATATATATATATAAAATAGAAAAGAAGATAATTTTAAAAGACTTATTCATTTATTTTAGAGAGAGAGAGCATGAGCTGGGGGAGGGACAGGGAATGGGGGTAGAGAATCCATAAGCAGACTCCTTCCTTAGTGAGGAGCCCGATACAAAGCTCAATTCCAGGACCTCAAGACCATGACTTGAGCAGAAACCATGAGTCAGCTGCTTAACTGACTAAGCCACACAGATGCTCCAAGAAAGTATTTTTAAAAAGCCAAATATTACTTCTAGAAATTAAAAAAAGTACAACTGCATATTAAGAGCAGTTTAGGCAGTTTTGAGGAAACAACTTCTAAATAGTAAATATAAAAATAAGAAATATCTGAAATGAAACATAACAGAAAGAAAAAAGGCAAAAGAGAGCTAAAAAATTTAGCCAGACCCTCTTTGACATGTGGGACAACATCAAATAATCAAACTCATGCATTACTTGAGTACAAGAAAAAGAAGGAGGTACACAAAATAGTAAAGTTAAAATTCACTGAAAATTTTCCAAATTAAATGAACATTCTAAATATACAGTGCCAAAATCTCAATGAATAAACCCAGAGCACAATAAATATATAGAATACCACACCAAAGCATACAAAATCAATTTACTGAAAGTCAGTAAAACAGAGAAAATATTAAAATAGCCAGAGGTAAGAGACACATTCTGTTCAGAGAAACAAACATAAGAATGAAAAACATGCAGGATACCTGGGTGGCTCAGTTGGTTAAGCATCTGCCTTTGGCTCAAGTCATGATCCCAGGGTGTTGGGATCTAGTCCTGTGTTGGACTCCCTGCTCAGCAAGGAGCCTTCTTCTCTGTCTGCCTGCTGCTCCCTCTGCTTGTGCGCTCTCTCTCTCTCTCTCTCGACAAATAAATAAAAAATCTTAAAAAATATTTTAAAAAGAATGAAAACCATTATTATTTGAAATGATGTAGATTAAAGAGAATGCAATGACAATTTTCCAAAGAGACAATCGTCAACTTATAACTCTGTACCCAGATAGAATATTTTTCAAAAATATAAGCAGTAAACATTTTTCAAACAAACAAATTTGAAAGGATATATTGCCAGTACACTTTTATTAGCATAAATTATAATTAATATTGAGTAATGATCACTTGTCCCTCTGATTGATTAGGGAGATGACAAGGATGGCCATTCTATTCACATTGTACTGGGAACTCCAACCAGTATGATGAAGCAAGAGAAAACAAAAAAGAAAAAGACAAAGAGATTGAAAAGAAAGAACCTGGGGTCACTTGGTTGGCTCAGTCAGTTAAATATCTGCCTTTGATAGCCAATAATGCCCCAATATAACCACATAATATATTGTCTTCTGATAGCCAATAATGTAAATGTCTGCCTTTGGTTAAGGTCATGACCCCAGAGTGGTGGGATCAATCCTTGCACTGGGCTCCTTGCTCAGCAGGGAACCTGCTTCTCCCTCTGCCTGCCAGTTTCCCTGCTTGTTTTCCCTCTCTCTATGTGAAATAAATAAGTAAAGTTTTTAACAAAAGGGGGGGAGCACCTGGGTGGCTTAGTCCTTAAGCATCTGCCTTCAACTCAGGTCATGATCCCGGAGACCCAGAATCCAGCCGCACATCAGGCTCCCTGCTCAGCAGGAGGCCTGCTTCCTCCTCTCTCACTCTCTCTGCTTGTATTCCTCTCTAGCTGTGTTTCTCTCTGTCAAATATATAAATAAGAATCCTAAAAAGAGAGAGAGAGAAGAAAGAAACTGAACTTCTTTTCTTTGCAGATAGAATTATTTATATTTTTAGAAATCCAGTAAACTATGAAAACACTACTAGAACTGATAAATATAATACTTTGCCAAAAACAAGCAGGTCAATAATCCATATTAATTATACTTCTATATTTTAGCAGCAAAGGATTGAAATCTGAAAAAAAAATCAAGCATGTACCTTTTATCTTAACAATCCAACGCATGAAATACTTAGAGGTAAATTTAATGAGATATTTTAACTCAAATATAAGCACTTAATAAAGCACTGATGAGGTAAAGTAAAACACACAAAGTAGAATGGTGGTTGTCAGAGACTGAGTGGAGGGGGGAACATGGAGTTGCTGTTCAATAGGCACAAAGTTTCAGTCACAAAAGAATAAAGTCTTAGGCAGCTCTGGCTGCTAGAACAAAAGACCAAGAGACTAGATGGCTTAAACAGCAGAATTTTATTCCTCACAGTCCTGGAAGCTGGTTAAGTCAAAGATAAAGGTGCCCTCTGATACAGAACCTGGTGAAAGCACTCTTCCTGTCTTATGGCTATGTCCTCACAATTCAGAGAGAGATCATCCCTCTCCTGTCTCTTCTTATAAGGGTACTAATCCCATCCATCCTCAGACCTAATTACCTCCCAAAGACCCTCTCCAAACACCATCATATGGGCGATCAGGACTTCAACATATGAATTTTAAGGGACACAGTCAGTCCATAGAAAATTAGTTCTAGAAACATGTGCCTGTAGTTAATATTACTTTGTTGTACACTTAAATTTTATTAAAGAAACAAAGAAGGAAGGGTGAGAAAAATACTCCTTTAATACTAAATTATGTGAGGGGCGCCTGGGTGGCTCAGTTGGTTAAGCGACTGTCTTCGGCTCAGGTCATGATCCCAGAGACCTAGGATCAAGCCCTGCGTCAGGCTCCCTGCTTGGCAGGAAGCCTGCTTCTCCCTTTCTCACTCCCCCTGTTTGTGGTCCCTCTCTAGCTGTGTTTCTCACTGTCAAATGAATAAGATCTTTAATAAAAAAAAAAAGAAATGTCAAGAACACTTGAAGTTTACATTTTTTTGTTTCATCTATTTTTTTAATCAATGATATTTATTTGTAGATATTTTATTAGAGTATAATTTGAATATATTAATAATCTCTATAACAGATGTTTATGTGTTTAATGTAAAGAAATTAGTAAATATAGAATTATAAATATGGATTATTTACCATTCCAACTATGCAGAAATATACATTATTTTTGGTTACATACATATTTTTATTCTTAAGATAAAAATATAATTTAAGGGCGCCTGGGTGGCTCAGTGGGTTAAAGCCTCTGTCTTCGGCTCAGGTCATAGTCTCAGGGTCCTCGGATCGAGGCCTGCGCTGGGCTCTCTGCTCATCAGGGAGCTTGCTTACTCCTCTCTGCTTACCTCTCTGCCTACTTGTGATCTCTCTCTGTGAAATAGATAAATAAAATATTTAAAATATATATATATAATTTAAATGGGTAATAAAGTATACATACAAATATACACAAATCTATATAAAGATAGATTATGAATTTATCTTGCATATATGGGCTTATAATCTAATATTTTTACTTGTCTTTTAATTACAGAGCAAATGATTTGTTTTTTTTTTCCATGTAGATTAATATTGCATAAATTTCTGTTTGTATTAATATAGAAACATGTTTAATGGTTATTTAATTTTCCATTATATGAGTTTTCATTAGTGATTTTTAAACACATAAATATATACATATACAAACTTGTATACACACACAAACAAATTCTTCATTGTTATGAATAACATGGTGATTAACGTCTTTGTACCTAAATTGTTGCATATTTTTATGAATACATTTTAGAATACATTTCCAGGAATTTGGTTTCCATGTCAATGATTATGTTTATTGCAAGACATTCTAAAATAGCTTTCCAAACATATTATCTAAACTTAACCTCCAACAATAGCATTTGAGAAGGTCCAATACCCTATTTCTTTGCAACACTTCATAAAAGTACCTCTTTGATGGATAAATCTAGCAATTGCAATAAGTAATACTTTCAAGCACATGCCCTTGTAGAATTTGTATTATTTCCATAATACTAAAAACAACATGCACATAATCTGGCTTTCCTTAAATGGGTTCCTTCCTTAAATGGCTTCCTTCCTTAAATGGGTTACAACAGCTTCTCTGGGGAAAGGGCCTGGGAGAATTCATTTATTACTCAGTGATATCACTCTGAAGCAATGTATCATTGTAACTGACTTTTCTACTTTCTTAAAGGTACTGAAGTATTGAATATCTTTTTATTAAGGATAGTATTTACAGTAAAATAATTCTATTCATATTTATTTGAATATAGAGATTTTTCCCATAAAATAAAATTTACATATCTAAAAATTGGACTAGAAAAAAGTAAATAATATTTCAACATTCAATGTTAAAAATTTCTAAATTTCTGTTTATAAATTATGAAACATGTTTAAATACATCCACATGTCTCTATATCTCTGTATATCTATATATTTATATTAACTGAGCAACATAACTTTTACATTATAGTTTCTCATACTCTCCATAAGAAGGAAACCTAAAATAGAAAGAAAAAAAATATTACAGAAAAGCCGAAACTAAAAAAAGAAAAAAAAAAAAAAGGAATAACAATGCAAACAATGTAAACATAAAAAAAACATTAAACTTGTTTTGGTAAATAATTCTAATTCTATTCTTTACAACTAAAAATTTTTAAAAGAATTGAAATTCTCTTTTTTATTAAATGAGAAAGGCTATACTACCACCTAGTGGAAAATGGGTTTGCTCAAGGGTAATATTTCACCTGCAAGGATTCTTAAAAACCATAGATCAAGGGAGGCTGAGGACTGATCATCTTACAATTAAACAACGTTAGTAAATAATTATCAAAAATTACTTGATTATTAAAAAATTATTAGCCATTTTAAGCTTTATTTCTTTTGCCTTGTAAGTTTTAGCCCTTTTGTAACAAGAATACATATCATAAAGAGTACATATGGCTATACAAAATAATAAAGTATGTCAATATTTGAACATCTTAAGAAGCCCAGTGAAGATAAACACTGCATTGACTAATTCTTAGAACCATTAAATTTACCAATGTTACATTTAAACTACCTATTACTTTGAATCTGGAAATATATTTAATTTTTTCACAAATTGGTGGAAATTGTTAATAGCGACACTGCAATAATAAATAACTCAAATTGAGCATTAAAAGTTCAGTTAATCTTTTAAATGAAAAATTTTTGAAGATCATTGAAGAAAACATGTATGGGGAAAAAGGAAAGAAATAGGGAAATGTTTTCAAGGAATCAGTTTGTAACTGTATTGTGCTCTCTGATAAACTATGGACCTTTTCCACCTCTTCTCTTTTGCCCTTATGTATATGCACATGCTTGTGTACGTATGTACATGTTCACTTTGAGTTATATGACAATGAATATAATTTTACAGCTTTGTTATTACAGAATATCTTTAATTTAAAATTTCAAAGCCATATCCATAAGTACTCTATAATGCCCTTTCTAAAATTGAATTCATGATCAAATCGTTTAATTAAATTATTGATTTAACTAAATAATTAAGGCACATTTTTATTATTTAGTCATGGGGTCCATTTAGTTACCTATGATTATTAAATTTGAATCATTTACTACTGTAGGCAAGAGATAATGAGGTTTTTTGATATAGAATCTTTTATACAAAAACCACTTTATCAAAAATCAATATTCTGCTTCAAAACCCTAGGAAACAGAATTCTTTGTTCTTTAGCAAAATTATAGCTTTAAATTAGTTCTAGGGTATTAGAATAAGAAAACAGAAGTCAAAAATACATTAATTCATTTATTCATTAACTCACCAGATACATTTTAAGATCATCCAGGATACTAGGTATGGGGGACACCACAATAAAGAGCTAAATTGAACTGGCACAGTCTCTGCTCTTTTAGGATTACTTCTTTTTCAGAACACCTAGTCACACAGAAGAAAAATGTAACATACAAATGGAAAGACTTGGACTTTGGAAAAGAAACAATAATGAAATTGCCAAGCAACAGAGATCCCAGCTACAGGGAAAGGAGGCAAGTTAAAAAAATAAACAAACAAACAAAACAACAAAAAAAACACATGGTTTGCCATGCTTCCAATGGCAGAGAGGAGAAAACCATAAGGCAAGAAGGGGGACATAGATGAGTGAGCAGATGTCTGGAGGTAGGAACTTAATGAGAAGGAAAAAGCAAGGGCCAGATTACGGAGGGCCATGCAGGGCAGACAGAAACTTTATTTGAAGGCTTGTTTTAAAAATCTCTGTTTTCATGAATGACAGTGAAATAAGATTTGAAAAGAAAATAAACACAGAAAGAGGAACATATTTGGGTGAGAGGAAGGAAAAGAAAACAAATTCAGTTTAGACAAGTTGAAGATGAAGGCCTCTCTATGTATGACATTAAGTGAAGGGAGAATGTGTGGAAAGAGTTAACAGGTGATTTCCCTTTAGCAGCTGTAGTGCCTAAATAAAAAGATCTTTTATCTGTTACAGTGTCACTCTGATGAGGGTTAGGAAGTTATCTGCAACATAGAAACATCATCTGTAATAATGTCAAATCATCATTCCACAGACTACTTACAGTGTTACCTTCCGGAATAAATCTTAATTCCTTTCAGTGTATGTCCAAACAGTACTCATATTTAGAAAAAGAATATTTAAATAATAGACACCCCTTTCTCCTCACTACCTTCTCAAATTGTAACCCTTCTCTTGAATCCTTACAGAACTCTCATGACTTCTAACATCATAAATTAGTTTTGCTTGGTATGGGATCAATACAAAACTTACAGTTTTCTGTCAGGCTTCTTATGCTCCATGATTTTACGTGTGATTTACCAGCTCTCATCACTGTATGGAATCTTAGTGTATGGATATATAAAAATTTGCTCCTCTACCATAGAAGAACCTTGTATTATTTCAGATTTTTGTTATGATTATTGTTGTTGTGAACATTATTGCTGATGTCTTCAGGTGATGACAAGTTGGAGTTATCATGCATCTATAAGTAGGAATGGAATTACAGTATAAGATAGAGAGTGTTCAGGATTAGCAGGCATGGCTTGTTTTTCCATGTAATACAGCAATTTATACTCCTGAAACAATATAGGATAGATCCAATTGTTTGAAATCCCCTCCAACTCATGACATTTCTTTACAATTTTTAAAATGATTTTATTAAGGTATAATAAATACACCAGAAACTACACATATTTAGTATATGCAGTTTGATGAGCTTGACCATATGTAAACACCTGTGAAACCTTCAATGTAGTCAAGATAATAGACCATTCTTGCGTGGGTATGCGTGTTTCGTTGTTATCGTTTTGTTTTGTTGTGTATGTTTGTATTGGTGGGAGGTAAGAACAACATGAGATCCACCCTCTCACCCAGTTTTTAAGTGCAGTATACAGTATTGCTGAATATAGGTACATTTCTGTGCAGTGGATCTCTAGAACTAATTCATCTTGCATATCAGAAACTTTATATCAGTTGAATAATAATTTCTCACTTTCCACTCCCTTCCAGCCTCTGGCAACCACTGTTCTAAGCTCTTCTGTGAGCTTCACTATTTTAGGTACCACATGTAATTGGAATCATGCAATATTTATTCTTACGTGCCTGGTTTATTTCACTTTACCATGGTTGTTCTGGTTGTGTGTAGTGATACCTTACTGTGGTCTTAATTTGCATCA